>BQNB010047191.1:0-39687 GCA_026074375.1 Tanacetum coccineum | reverse complement strand
TTCCTAAAGGGCTACTTTGGGAATTATTCTCTATACTTTTGTGTATTAATATAATATAGTGTATAAAAACTATCAATCAAGTATAAATGGGAAGAAATACATTTTGGTAATTGTCGATGACTACTCCAGGTTTACATGGGTGAAGTTTTTGAGATCCAAGGATGAGACTCCCGCTTTTGTAATCAATCTGTTAAAATACCTTCAAGTTGGTCTCAACAAAACTGTTCGATTTGTGCAGACTAATAATGGCACCGAATTCGTTAATAAAGATTTGACTTATTACTATGAAAGCGTTGGCATTACCCACGAGAAGACTATTCCGAGAACTCCTCAGCAGAATAGCGTTGTTGAACGACGGAATCACACTCTTGTTGAAGCTTGACTCGTCGAAATCTAACTCCTTTTTATATATAAATAAATATAAATATATGACAAGGATCAAGATCTACAAAATCAATGAAACCGGAAGTAGTATAGAATATTTCCGGGTCGTTATGTCCCAACGAAGCTTGAATGTAAAATTGAATGACGAATTGATAATCGATGTTTGAATATGACAAGGATATGATTGGGTACTAAACCTAATAAGCAAATGCACGAAAAGATAAGCAAGGAAAATAAGCTAGAACAGGCATAAAAGCTAAAAATGGTAAAAACACTTAAAATTTTTATACTAAGACGTAAATAAGCTCAAATCAGCTTAAGTCAATACCAATTAAGCTAGAACAGGCCTAGACAAACCTAAAAAGCTAAACTAACCCTAAATAAGCAAACTCAACAAGCAATTAAGCTAAATTAAGCAAGAGAAACTCGGCAGTACTAACAACAGTACTAACAGTATTAACTATCAGTACTAACTTGGAGTTAGTACTGCTAGCTTTAAGTTAGTACTGCTAGCTTTAACAAAACACAATGAAACAAGAAATAAGCAAATAGGCTAAAACAGATATTTAACTACCCCTAATAAGCACTCAGGCATAAGAATAAGCAACTAGAATAAACTAAAATGGCAAATAAGCTAAAAAGCTACAAACTGATAAACTATTAAAATTGCTTTGAAAAGGCGAATAAGCTGAAATAAGCTCTACTAAAGACAACAAACGAAAATGGGCTTAATCTACTCTAAAAAGCTAAGGAAATCCTAAATAAGCAGAAATAATAAGCTAATAAGCAATAATGAACCAACAGTACTAACAGTTTTAACTACCAGTACTAACTTGGAGTTAGTACTGCTAGCTTTAAAATCCCAAAAGAGAACTAGCAGTACTAACTATGGGTTAGTACTGCTTGTTCCAAACACCCCTTAAAGTTTTCACAAATCATTTTTTTCTTATTTCAAGCTGATTTGATCCTAATTTGTTAAAAACAGATTATCAAATAACAAATTAAGGTACTTATAAGCAGATTTTAATCAATAATAAGCACTTAAATAAGCTAAATCAGTCTAACAGTATTAACTAAGCATACTACCAGTACTAACTAAAAAAGTGACACAAACTATTTTTAAACTAACAACTAAGCAAGGTAAGCACTAAACATCATGATAAAAGCATAAATAAGCAAATATAGGTAACAAATAAGCACTATAAGCAGTTCTACAGTAAATAAGAAAATAAGAAAAAGAGAGACTTACAACTCCCTTGCTCAAAACAGGGTTAAACAAAGAGTCTACAAGCTCTAGCTTGTATAAAACAAGCTAGTGAGAGTCCATAAGCCCATCCAGAACTGGCTTATCATCCATAAGCTGTGGTATATTTGAGTGTGGAAATTTTTTATGACGTTACTTAAATTCTTAGAATTTGAGTTAAGACAAATGACTTATATAATTTTATAAGACTTAAAACATATTAAGTAAAGCTGTTAACGAAAGAAATACAGAGATTCAAGAATTAACTTAAAAACTCCAAATTTGCATTAAGACGAAAAATAAAGTTACAAGACTTGGAAGAGTAAAATTGCATAAAGATAAGCTAAAATTTAACTAAGAAAAATCGATTAAAAGAAAACACTCTCCTTTTTTCTTTGGGTTACAATGGCCCTATTTATACTAAAAACTTCCTCCTCGGGTCTTCCAGTTGCTTTCTTCTGTGTTTCTTTGTAGAGACAAAAACCCAAGTGTGCTTGTTGTGTGAGGTGATTCCAAAATAAATCTCAGCCTTCAATTTCTTTTTGTGCTTCTTTTGAGTCAATCACAGCCATCGAAAATGCTTGGAAAGTGGTGGGATTGCCAATTTGGCAATTATACATGGGGAGGTGGTGATAGTGGAGGATGGGGAGATGTCTTACCCAAGGGGTTGAAGAGGTTGCAGGGTAAAAGGGTGGGAAGACACCCGTGAGTTGTATCTGGGCTTTGTTGGGCGGGAAAAATGATTTTGGGTAAGTTGGCAGCTTTGACCCCTCATCTCATACAACTTCATTGTAAACTTCACCCTTTTATGATACAACTTTAGGGGTTTGGCAGAACTGCCCCCTAAAGTTATACTTAACCCGGTGTGCAATTTCAGCCCTTGTCTTTTTATTCTTATAATACAACTTTAGGTTTGGCAATTTTAGTCCCTCAAGTTGTATTTTCTTCATTTGGTTGACTTTTGACTTTGTCGGGGTTGACTTTCCTGTTGACTTTTTGACTTTGACTGATTTTGGCTTCGATTTGACTTTGTCTTTTCCACTCCGTGCTTGGTTTATTTGTTTTTGGCTTTCTTTTTGTCCTTTTCTTGAATATCCGTTTCCTGCACAATACAAATGTAAAACATACAAATACAATGTATTTTTGGTACGTTTTTAGTCATTTAAGTCCGTTTTTAATAGAAAATGGTATGTGTAATTAAGCACATACCAAAATCCCCCATACTAAGATATTGTTGTGTCCTCACGCAATGTTATGAAGTAAACACTCAAGAAAACTAAGAATCTTGATCCCCCTCGACTAATTACCTCGGAAAGTAGTAAAGTGTTCGTCAAGGGGAACTAAAGAATCAATAGCTTCGATAAGTCCCGTTTTCACCATTTTTTATATGTATACTAACTATCCCTAATTTTTTTAATTTTTTTTTGGATTTTCCTTTTTCTTTTCTTAACTACCTGTATGACTTCCTTTATTTTATCAACACTGGGATCATAGAATGAGAAGCGCCCATAGAATGATCTACGGATGTCCGAATGGATAAATTCATCGTCCCTGATTTTTCACTAGTCCCAAACTAAGCGTAAAAACAAAATCACCGTTAAGTACAAGTAAAAATGCTAACACTACTTATAACTATGACTTGTCAACTTTTCGCTCCCAACAATTATTCAATTAGAGTGATTGTGCTTAATTTTAAGTTAAATTTAGATCGACAATTTTAGAAAGTAGTATAGTTTATGTGCATAACGATATTTCTGAAGAAATCTGGGGAAAAGACTAGATCACCCACCAACCAGCATATTCTCGATAGATCCCAGCCGAGTTCGACTTAGGTTATCAGGTTGAGACCCCACAGGAGAATGTTCGCAATGTAATAGCGGGATACTCCACCCTTTTAGGCCGAATTTCTTAGATTTACCGCTAAATAAACAATACTACTCAAAGCACGCAAACATCAAAAATTTAATGATCTCATTCGTGCGATTATTCCATGTCACGACCTTTCTTCTCGAAACATCCCAACCTCATCAGCTAAGTGCCCAGGTTTTTGACACCCCACAGAGAATACTTAATCGAAATAATCTACCGATGGCAACCAACAACTTTTGAAGTCTTAAAGCAAGTTATTCTTAGTTCAAAATTATACTTGAGTTTAGAAAAAGAAATCTTAACCATTAAATTTTCATTTATTGCTATATACTATACTACCGTCATCATTTACATGACTACAACATCGGCCACGCCTCCGACAAGATGTAGTGACTTAGTCTGACGACGGTTTCTTATTGATGACACTTACGAATGCACTTATACGAGAGTGCACTTGGCATTTTATTAATCTCGCACTATTGGCTCTGTATTGAAGCTGCTACATTCGTTCGTGAGCCGGCAGTTGCTCAGTAAGAAACCTTTATCAACCTCAATAGTTTATATTTATTATTATGTATTGTTTTATTTTTTGTTTTAGCATTTCACTTAGATAGCGAATGTTCGTTTAGAGGACCTCTCAAGTATAGAAGCTGGATGTAAGAAGAATGAATTTTGTTTCGAAAGAGCTTCTTTTTAGAAGAAATGTCGGGTTAAAGTTAAAGTCAAAATTAAGCAATGTTATTGTAGTAAGTGTTAAGAGCTTTCTGGGAGGAAAAATCGACTCCAAAGTTAACACTTATAAGCTTTTAAGAGAATTTCTAAAGTAGTCCTTGCATAGTAGCATCTAGTTGTAAACAACATGATCAAGATTTTCTCGTTGTTTCGTCAAATTTTAGAAATACCATAATTAAAGAATCATTGCGAATGCTTTGCCTAATTATAATACTCTGTCGTTTTATGTTAAAATGGTTAAGGATACAAAGTGGAGCTGTCAACTCGCGTTAGTAGCATCACTCCAGATCGATGTCAAAAATTTATTTAATTCTACCCATTGGGACAGTCAAAACTGCGATAAAACACTTATTTTATTTTTGAAAATTTTTAATTTTTTTTTAATTTTTTGGTATTTTTGCGAAAATTTTGGTGGTAAAAACGGGATTACGTGATAACAACGACTGCAGGCAAAATCAAATCGAAGATTCCCCCCCCCCCCATAACTAGAAACTAATATCGTCCTCGATGTTTTATAAGCGGTACCTACGTTAAAACTCAACGGCCGTTTATGAAGTGTGCCAAAAAGATAAAAAACGTTTGTCGATTAAGATTTGGATATGGATATCGCAAAACGAGCTATGAGTGGATGCGAAACTCTTGTTAATGAAAGATAAAACTGAGAGCACGAGAGTCTTCACAATCCGGGAAATCCTGGACATACAACACAATTGCATTACAATATACGGACAAACACGGGTAGGTAATGGAAGCTGTAAGCTTTCTCACCAAAATTACTTATTACATTTACTACTACTGTATACTGATAAAACATGGGTGCCTCCCACGAAGCGCTTGTTTTAGGTCGCTATGCTTGAACCCGGTCCCCAGGATTTTATTCGGTCCAATGGGGAACGTTGGAGATCCCGGGACAAACTCGGTTGGTATGATCTCCTCCAAAGTAGTGTTTCGACGATGGACCATTCACTTTTGAAATTTGGGCCCGGAGCTTTTGGGATAACTCGAAGAGTGCCATATGGAAAAACTTGGGTTACAGTGAATGGTCCACTCCAGCGGGTCTTAAGCTTGCCTGAGAAACTTCTTTATCTAGAGTTAAAAGGAGGACTCGATCCACCCGACGTTGATGAAAACGCGATTTTTGATCTTGGAGTCATGAATTCTCTTTGTTTTCTCCTTGTAAATCAAAGAATTTTCATAAGCATGATCACGAAGTTCATTAAGTTCGTTGAGCTAAACTTTTCTGTGATCACCCGCCGGTTTTGATATCAAAGTTTGTATGCTTAAGGGCCCCCAATAAAGCTTTGTGCTCCATTCATGGTAGTGACATGCCTTTTCCATAGACATGCTTGTACGGAGTGAACCGTATGGGTGTTTTGTAAGTGTTCGGAAGGACCAGAGTGGTCATCACCAGTTTTTCCGACCAAGAGGCACGATTTGTCGCCCACGGTCCTTTCAAGAATTCTTTTTAAACCATGATTGGATACCTTAACTTGTCCACTTGTTTGTGGGTGATACGCGGTGGAGAGACGATTGAGGGTGCACTTCGCTATTTAAGCTTGACCTTTGAAAAATTGGTTCATTGCAAAAATGGGTTCCGCGATCACTTATGATTGCACGAGGGGCACCAAATCTGGAGAAGAGAGTTTTAAGAAATTTGCAAACAACTCGGGCATTATTAGTGGGGAGCACGTTTCGCTATCATACTCCATTTTGAGAGTAAGTAATTGACTGCCACAGAGTATAATTTTTGTTCCCTCTTGAAGACGGGAACGACCCATAAAATCAATGCCCCAATTTCAAAGATTTCGCAAAAACTTGGTTAGAGTTTTGTACGCCATCTCCATCTCGTTGCGAAATTTGATGCCTTGACGTTGACAAATGTCAATCGGGTGTACAAAGTCGTGGGCTTCTTGTTAAATCGTAGCGGTCCATAGAAATCAGAATGCGAAGACCATTTTTAGCGTGCGTCAATGCTAATTAGGCAACGTAGTAGTCCTCCGGTCGGGTTGCCAGTTGTGGCAACGCTTTTTGAGAATGTCAAACTGGCTTTTGCCCTGAAATCACACTGCCTGTAAATGACTTGAGTCAGCAACAGATCGTGAGAAAGAATTAGTGGGTCAACCCAAGAAATAATTGTTAGAGTCCATTCTGATTGAAAAAGACTTGTTTTCTGTGTGGTCTCGATATTCCCTCATTGACAATGAAATTCACGCATGGTAGTTTGCAAAGTCGGTGCAAACCATTGGTGGCGGTACTTATCATCAAGAAGAGCAACGATCCATGAGTTTCGCTATGTGAATATGCGTTTCTGTCGATTTCCTTGTTTTCGAACTCATTTTGGTGAGGGTTCTCAAAGTTGGAGAGATGGTAGGCGGCCTAGATTTTTGCTCTTTTTTGTATGTATTTCAACATCTAATTCTTTGTTGAGCAGAGGATCCAAAGCATCAGTCTTGCCTTAGCATCCTTTTTAGCAAAGAGATACTTTATAGCAGAATGATCGGTATACACTATGCTCTTGGACAAAACGAGATATGACCGGAATTTCTCAAAAGCGTACACTACGCAAGTAATTCTTTTTTGGTTAGTAGTGTAGTGTGCTTGAGCTTCGGACATTGTCTTGCTGGCATAGTGAATTGGTTAGAAATGCTTGTTTTTTCGTTGCCCTAGGACTGCCCCAATTGCAGAGTCGCTTGCATCACACATGAGTTCAAAGGGCAAGTCCTAGTCGGGAGCAATGTCTAATTTGTGAGAACCAATCGGTCTAAATTTTCTGTTTTAAGCTATATATGAAAGGATTCGATACACTCTTCTGAGGAAGATAATGGTAGGTCTACTTTTCAAGCAAGGTGGAGTCATTGGGACTGTCAATTTTGAAAAGTTCCTGTATGTTAACGTCGGTAAAAATCGGCATCTATGTCCCAAGAAAACTACGGACAACTTTCACAGTAGTCGGGTGAGGAGCTTGGCTATAACTTACAAATTTTAGCACGATCGACCTCAATTCCTGACTTAGAGATTTTGTGTCCAGAACAATGGCCTTCCTTTACCATGAAAATGGCTTTTACTTACCAATTTAGGGACAAATTGGTGTCTTCACACCGTTTTAACATTTTGTCAAAATGGGATAGGCATTTTATGAGAAAAGAATCCCGAAAAGACCGAGGAAGTCATCCATGAATTACTTTCCATTGTTTTTCGATCATGTCAGGAGATGCCATCATACATCGTTGAAACGTGTCGGGTGCGTTGCATAGCCCAAAAGGCATGCGGCGATAGGCAAACGTTCCGTATGGGCATGTGAATGTTGTCTTCTCTTGATCCTTCGGGTCAATGGGAATCTAAAAATAACCCGAGAAGCCATCGAGGAAACAATAGTATTGGTTTCCCGCGAGTCTTTCGAGCATTTGATCCATGAAGGGCAATGGAAAATGGTCTTTTCGAGTGGCTTCATTCAACTTTCTATAGTCAATGCACACTCTCCACCCCGTGACCAATCGAGTTGGTATCAAATCATTATCATCATTCTTGACGACGGTTATACCACCCTTCTTTGGTACACAGTGTATCGGGCTTACCCATGGACTGTCAGAGATTGGATAAATTAATCCGGCGTCAAGAAGTTTTTCAACCTCTTTTTTGATGACGTCATGGATCTTTGGGTTTACCCGTCTTTGACTCTGAACTGTTGGTTCGTAGTCCTCTTCCATAAGGATTTTGTGAGTACAAAACTCTGGATCAACACCCTTGATATCGGAGAGTTTCCATGCGATGGTCGCTTGTGGGACTTTAACCTTGATAAGAGCTGCCTTTTCTCATCTTTAATCTTTCACATTATGACTGGCACTTGTTGTCGCCTCCAAAAATGCGTATTCTAAATGAGGGTGGCAAGTCCTTGAGTTTCAACTCTCGGGTGTCATCAAATGATGATTTGCATAACAACTTTAAGTTCTTACCGGATTCGAGTGAATTATTTTTTGTTCGGAAGAGTGATATGAGGTAACGGTTCACTATTGAGAAGTGCTTCTAGAATAAGAATGTCACCCTTCGGATCATAGTAAGTAGCATCAATTTCCCGTGAAATTGGCTCGTCATTGATAGCTATAAAAGCATTTACTTCTTCAAGAAGGAGAAAATTACTATCCCCGAAAGGAGTTAGTGTTGGTGAAGAATTTGAAACAATTGGATCATAATTCAGAGGAGGATTACCGTATGCAACTGAATCAGAATACATGAACTTCTTGCGAGTTTTCTTCACTTGCCAATTCAATGTAGGTCGATTCAGGTTTTCGCGTCATTTGATCTGTAATTATGCGTGTATCTCGAAGTTTGGTCCAGATTGAAGGTGATGGACTCTTTGCCAACACGAAGGGTTATTTCACCTTCGTAAACATCTATTAATGCACGACTGGTCTTTAAGAAACTTATCCCGAGGATTAAGGGTACTCGGGAGGTCTGGCTTAAAATCAATGACCACAAAATCTGCTGGAAACTAGAACTTTCCCACCATTAAACGGACGTCTTTAGCAATACCGATCGGTTCAGTGATTGAACGGTCTGCTAGCTCTAGCGTCATGCAGGTCGGGGTTAGTTTGAGAAGAGAGAGATCTATCCAGACGGAAATTATGGCATATGTTAATGCTTGGACCAGATTCGGCCTAAGGCGTTGCATGTATAATCTTAGAAAATTTCACATGGAATAAGAAATCGACCAGGGTCTCCAAGTTTTTTCGGTAACTTGTTTAGGATGACTGCTGAGCAATTCTCGTTCAATGGAGTTCTAGCCATTTCTACTCACACCTTCTCTTTGTTTCGATTAAAGTATTTAGGTTGAGGCAAATTTTTTGGCATAAGGGTCAAGGCATCCGTTTAAAGCTAATTCGAAACTTCAAATCTCTCAAATAGATGTCATAGAATTTCTCAATTTGATCGTTAGCTTTTTCACGGCGCCTTTCATCATTTCTTCTTGAAGGAAAATCGAATCAGATGTTTGTTGTTAGGCTTTGGGAACTAACCGGGATCAAACAATGGCTCGGAAGTTGTATTTTGGAGATTAGACTTGATCTAAACGGAAGGTTTTGGAATGTCTTCGGAGCTTCAGTTATTATAGGAAAGCACCGTATCCTTTGTAACCTCAGTATCACGATTCAACACTGTTCGGGTAAGAAGATGAAGTGGGTCCTTGATAAAGAACACCATCCGGGAGGTGATACCTTTCAAATTCTCCTTCTGGGGTTAGTATACGGTTGTTACACGGGAGAGTTACCAAACCTAAAGTAGAGGCGGTGGTATTCTTTTTTGATAAAGTTACTTAGCATACTTTCAAGCCTTTGGTTTGAAGTAGCCAAGTTGTTCAATTGAGCTTGCAGGTTTTGCCCCTGGTTTTGCACATTCCTCATAACCGCATCATTAGCCTTTACGTAGCTATCAAAATCGGTCTTAGACACACCTTGTGTCTGAGGAGCGGGAGCTTGGTAAACGGGAGCTTGATAAGCTGGGGGTTGATTAACCTGGGGTTGATAAATTGGTCCTTGACTGAAATTATTTCCTGATTTGGTTAAAATTGTTTTTCCTTGATTTTGGATTGAAATTGATCCCCCGATTTTTGGTTGTTTTTGTGGTTTTGCATAGGGGAAAACCGACGAGTCGAATTTTGGTTTTGCAAACCATTGGAGGTCGCGCGATCACTGGTATTCCATTGATTGCAAATCTAGCGCAGCGGCTGCTCGAGAGACGTAAGCTTGAATGTTGTCATGATAAACATTGCCATCGGTGGCGGGACAACTTTGATATGAATGAGCTCCACCGCAAGTCACACAACTTTCCTCGACCGCTTTTACGGACGCGGGAGTTTGGTGAGCGGGAGCTTGGGATTGATTTTTCTTATCAAGGAGCAATGCTTTGACCATATCATTGGTGTTTCGGAGACATAGGAGAGAGATACCGGAGGGTGGGAAGTGCTTTGTACTCAACTTTAGCATCAACGGTTTGCTTCGTGAAATTACGTAACTTTGGATTTGCTCTCGATGATTTTTAGACATTCTCGGGGCATTTTATCCAAAAAGTTACCACCTGCGGCAGAATTCAATGAATCTTGATCATTTGTGTTCAAGGCATTATAGAATGTATCGAGTTGATGCAATTCCGAAAACCCATGATGCGGGCATGCCCTAAGAAGATCATTAAAACAGTCCCATGCTTCATAAAACGATTCGTTAAATCTTTGCTGAAATCTCGTGATTTCATTTCTAAGATTTTGTCTGGTTTTAGAAGGTGGAAAGGAATTTGTAACATGAATTTTGGGGACAAAAAAAAAGTCGTCCAATGTAAGTATCGGTCGAGGAGGAATTCTTTGTCAAGCCAAATCCGGGCTGCTCTCCCCTCGAAGGAAAATGGGGAAAAGCATAAGTTAACCGACGTACTGGGACGTTCGGGGAACTTCATGTAGAAGTGTCTTGTGTTGAATATCTGATAGTGAAGCATGTGGGTCTTCTTTATCTTGTCAAAAAAAAAATTAGATTGTTTTTTGAACAAGATTAAGTAGACACATGACTTGATCTTCAAAATAGTTGCTAGTTGATCTCGGAGACAACGATTCGTTATCCTCGTATCCCTCGTGGGGTGCTAACATCAGAATGCTAATCTGAGCACCATTAGTAACGTATTATGTGTCCATTGTTAAACCTATGGTGTTGGTTTGAAACGTTTCTTGTGTTGTTAGTTGATTTCTCTAGATAGTTGGTGATCCACGTAGAAGTTTGTCGGCTCCTTGATTAGCGAGCTGAGTCGCACGTCTACAGGGGCTTGAGAATGAATAGCGAGAGCGACGAATGATAATCAAAATAGAAATTAAAAAATAAAAAAAGAAAATTTACCACTAATTTTTCTTTGTGTTATTTGGGTTTTTAAATGATTTATTACATTGATTTTAACGAGACATACGAAGAATAAGAACAACTATAAACCTCAGAATGATATCTTACTTACTGTTCAATGGTTAGCTCTCAAAAAGATAAACGCACAGGTAGTGCGGAGGAGTAGCAATAGCACACAGCGAGCTCTTAATTGTCTTCCTAGTCGGGTCGTAGTTCCTCTCGGAGACAATACCCTACCTTCTAGCGCTCACTCACTTTATAGATTTGTTTTAACTTTGTTCTAAAGGCCATGATGCAGTTAGTGTCGTTAGAGGACCACAAGAAGAGAGTAAGTTTAAGTTTGTTATATAGATCTGTTTGATTGTCGAGTTGGTGAACACTGACCAAGTTGCACCGCAAGTTCATTATGATAAGAACTCTCGATTGAGAATATAGTTATATTTGGGCATATTTATACCAATCGTGGCGCGGAATTTATTTCTTTTTATTTATGACAATGTTTTTATATTGTTTGGTTGTTTTCTGTTTGTTTTTTTATGATAATTAATACTAAATAAAGAAGAGAAAATGAACTACTAATATTTTTGTACTTTCTTACATTTTTTGAAGCAAAAAATTAACAGGATTCAAACACAAATTGTCAACACGTAACTGAATGATTCGTTAGTTCACAGCCCCGACAGCGGCGCTTAAAATTGGTTCTCAATAATATTAGTATACGTATATATATATATTTATAATTATATATAATACTATAATATATATATATATTATATATTTTATATATATTTTATATATATATATATATATATATTAATATATATTTTATAAGCAAACATAAACCATTTACCTTTACACAAGGAATGGGTCAAAAGTTCAACCAAAATAAAAAGTATATACTGTAGCCGGAAGTTGATTCCCAGGGTCGGTTTTGTCCCAACGAGGCTTAAATGGAAAATCGAAAGACGGATTGATGATTGATGTTTGAATAGGACAAAGTTTATGACGGTGTTTATTTTTTTCTTCCAATTTAATATACCAAAAACGAATTAGATGAAAACCTAAAAACGAAAAGCTAACATTACTTAAATCCTAACCGGGCACGAAAATCGAGAGCTAAAAAACTAAATTTTGCAAATTAAACCCTAAAACAATGTAAAAGGAAAAATAGTTCTTAAATGACAAATAACGAAGTTTCAAAAAACTAGACTAATAAAAGGAAGGTCGTATTGACCCAAAAGAAGTCAGACAAGAACGGGGTTAAAACCCGTTCTTTAAAAATAAAATTTTTAAAAAATTAACCTTATAGAAACTTTTTTATTTTTCCTACAAAGTATATGAAAAAAAAAAATTTAAAAAAGTTTATATTTTTCTGATTAATATTTTATTTTTTATGATTTTTTAAAGTTTAAAAAGAAAATAAATTATAAAAAATATTAAAACTTTATAAAAAATTGAAAAAAATTTTTTTTTTTTAAAACATAAAAATTGCTTAAGGTTGGACAAGGGTCTTAGGAAAAATGAGCTAGGTCACACAGCTTATCTAATAAGCTGTCAAATAAGCTCGAACAGCTTATTGGCTTAAAGGGCCAAAACACACTTAAATACCTAAGCACCCAAGGGTCTAACAGAAAAGACCCAAGGGCGCAGCGGTAGAATGTGTAGAGTCTATAAAGGGTTGAGGGCTTGAGGTCCTGGGTTCGAGTCTTGCTCACCCGGGACCTTGGGCCTTCCCCTTTTATTTTTTTTTCAATTTTTTATATAAACTTGTTATGCCCAAAAAGATAAGCAATTTATACAACTAAGGCTTTTGACAAAAGCTTATAAATAAGTTGGAAAACAGGATTAAAGTTGGCAGAATGGCTTATTAGGCTAAATGTACACTAAGACTTAGAATTTTTAACTAAATAAGCTCAAATAAGCTACAACTAGCCTAATGGGCTCGAGATTGCTTAAAACCAACTTAATAAGCACAATTGAAAAGCTTAAAGTCAAAAACAAGCAAGAGAAAAAAATGAAAAAAAACCAGGGGACTTATAACTGTTTGCAAACAGTCTGGGACTAGCTTTTGGGAGTCCTAAATTTAAGACCCTTAAGCTATTTTTAAGGATCAAGTGGGGCATTCAGCCTTGGACATTGCCATATAAGCTTCAATAAGCCCTCTTAAAGAGACCTTATTGCTTTGAAAGCACACAATAAGACCTCAAAGAGAGCACCTAGAAAATAGACAGCAGCTAAAAAAAAAATAAAAGAAGCTAAGGACAGAAATAAATCTGGCGATATTTTTTGGAAACAATTTTGGACTATTGCTAAAAGCCATTATAAAAAAAGCAAGATAAGCTAAAAAGAAAAGAGGAGACGGTATCTATCATCTGTTTAAGTATAGGATGAGGCTAAAATTACAGGACAAGAGTTATAAATGAGAAAGAAAAGAAATAAGCTTAAACACTACACCACGGCTATTTACTAGTTGCTGGTGCACAGTACATAGGGTTCAAAACAGCGACTCGTGAAATATCTAAAGCTCTCACTTATGGCTAAAAATACAGACCACATAATGGTTGATTTAAGGGCTGAGCTTTTGGGGGCTTATTGGAGAGCTTATAAGCTTTCTAAAAATGTAAAAAGCTTAAGCTTTTCACCTTAAATGGGCCAAGAAAAAGGGGTGCTAATTGGCTGTTTTGCACCAGGGGAAAAATTGCAATTAGTATTTTTTTTGAATAAGTTTTATGTATATTTGATGGGACATACAAGCGAAATGACAACAAGCTCAAATAAGCTTAAAATAAGCTGAGAGGCCTAAAAATCTATCTAATCTAACTTATTTAACCTAAAATAAGCTGAGAGGCCTAAAAATCTATCTAACCTAATCCAATGTAGACTAATAACAAGCTAAATAGGACAAACAAAAAAGCAAAAAAAAATCAAAATAAGCTGTAAGTCAAACCTGCAGGCCAACAGCATTGGGACACTTTTTTGGCTTAATTTATAAGCCACTTAAAGGGGTCCTAAGGCTAAGGGGCTTATATGAGCTTGTAGACCAGCTTATGGGCTACCTTTATCTACAAAGAACACAAGATTAGGTAAAAAGATAAGCAACAAAAAGAGGCTGTAAAAACAACAGTTAGCATTAGGGGACTTCTAAAAAGGAAAAAAGAGGGACAATGATCAAGCTATAAAATAAGCAATAAAATAAGCTCAAAAAGGAAAGAAAAGTACAAACAGATTTAGACAAGCTTAAGAGGAGCTTATGCTCCAAAGTTTTAAGTCTGAAAATCTTTTACTATCTTGAAGTTTCTCAAATGGAAAAGCACTCTTTTATGCAAATAGAAAACACTTTATCAAAGTATTGACAGGGAATTTGGACTAAACCACAAATAATTACCAAAAGAAAATTTTTTAACTACTGCATTAGAGGACTATGAAGGACACAAAAAGGGGGACTCAAAACAGGTTTTTAAAGCAATTAGCCTAAATAAGCTATGTTAAAGTAGTTCTTGACCCTAATCTATTTAAAAGATAACTTTAGGATAAACTCAAAAACAGTCTTAATAGACACAAATCTTGAATGACATATTGTAATACACTTTACACCAAACTTGGTTGCACGATTGGCCAAGTACCCCAATGGGTCTTTCACCCAAAATTACCCAGTTTGACCTACTAACCCAAACACTCCCTTATATTGGCCAGTTTTGTTGAGTTTTTGAGTTTTTCTGATAAAGAAAAGGAAAACAACTTATAATAAGGCTTAAATTGACTTAAGGACTTATAAATAAGCTCAATGAACAGTATTTTAAAGTACAATTAAGTAAATGGCATTAATTTAGAGAAAACTTTAAAATGACAAAAAAAATTACAAGGAAATTAAGATGCAAGTATTAAAAGACTGAATTAAAATGACTAGGTATATTAAAATTGCAGTAAATAAATTGATACAAAGATTGTTGTTACAAGATTTTTCCTTTTAACTAAAAAAAATTCGACATTCTTAAAATGGCTAAAACTAGAACTATTTATACAAAAACCCTAAATCTAGAGTTTTCATAAGCTGTGTTTGTTGTGTTTTCTTTGTGAGGAGAGAGTCTCAATGCATCAATCTCAGACTTTGGTTCCATTTGTGCTTCTTTTGGATTCATTATAGTCGTTGGATTGAGATTGGGAAGTGTAGGATTGCCAACTTGGCATGGCCACATGTGATAAGGGAGTTAGTAGGTTTAGGGGGAGAGTTTTATCCTATGGTTTTTTGATGTTTTGCAGGGTAAAAGGGGTGGGGAGAAAGAAAGGTGAAACAGTGGTGGGGATTTGTGGCGGGGGAAAGTTTGGTTTGGGGATTAACATGGGAAGGTTTGGTGTTTTTGTAAAAAAGAGTCCCTCCACTCGTATAAGTTGTTCACATCAATGGTCCTTGTGGGGGTGAAGTTTTATGGTTTTGGCAGAATCAACCCCTTAAAGATATATGCACTCTTGCATTCTTAGTCCTTGTGGTTGGTTACAAGTATGAGTGGTTTGGCAGAAGAAATGCCCTCTAACTTGTATTTTCAGTAAATTGCAAATTCCACCCTTGTAGTCTTTTTCTTCTTTTAATACACTTAGGGATTTGGCATTTTTGGTCCCTCAAGTTATATTTCTTCTGATTTTGACTTCTTCTTGACTTTGACTTTGTCGGGGTTGACTTTTGTGTTGACTTTTTGACTTTGACTGACTTTGGCTTCGATTTGACTCTTCCTTACACAGAGACTTTTGTCCATTCCATGTTCTTCAGTTTTTTCGTTTTATGGTGCTTTGTTTTTCGTACCTTTTGCGCTTAGAATATCTGTTTCCATGCACTATAGCAATTCTGCAATAAACAAAAAGACAATATCTGTTATGCAGTCATTTTGTACTGTTTGATTTTTTATTGTTTTAGGTCATTTAGTAGCATCGTTTTATTAATGGATGCGCATAAAGTATGTGTATTTAAACACATACCATTAAACCTGCACTTAACACTCTTTTTGAGTGTGTTGAAACTCTAATCAAGCAAGAACCAAGCGTTAAACTAATGATTTAAAAATACTCAAATCCTAATCAAATATGCTGATTCAATTAACCAAAAGGAAATCATTTAGTCACTTTGACTTTTGGTGGTCAAACAAAGCTAAACCAACACCCCTTTAAGAATTGACCGATTTTATAAAACATTAGAATCTAAGATCTAATTATCAAAACCTTATTACCAGATCTTAAACAGCCTATATTAAACTTAATAAACATGAATCAACAACTGAATAATGCTAAATTCTAAGATCTATACTAATGCTACTTGTATTTTTTTGGTTTTTATGAAATTTTTAAGACAGATTATGAAATACTATGATCTACAACTTATAAGCTAAAAACAGATTAATATTAATAACTAATAAGCAAGATTAAACTCAAATAAGCTCAAATAAGCAACTAAATTAAGCTAATAAGCAGATCTATACTAATAAACTATTATTAAGCTAAATATTGAAAAACAAGGAAAGTAAAGGAAAACTTACTTGAAGCTTTAACTAAACAAAAGCTATTAGGCTCTTTAGAGCTTATCTACTAGCTCTGGCTTATTTACAATAAGCCAGTAATAGTCCATGAGAGCTCTTCCAAAGCTAGCTCTCCTTCCATAGCTTATTTATCCAAAAGCAAAGGTAAATAGGATTAACTGATTTTATGATTTAAATATTTATTAAGACTGAATTAAACACACGCGCAATCACTAGACTATGATAGACCTAGTGAGAGCTGATGTAATAATGTGCTTATGAGGCTTTTGTGACATAGTAGCTCTTAAAGGTTGAAGTGATAATGATGCTGCTAATGAGTAAATTTCAAAAGAGATTATGACAAAATATAACTTAATTTCATTAATTAAACTTGATTACATTACTTAAAAAGGGGGATTACAAAAGCTGAGAGTAAAATTACATAAGCTAAAAAGGAAATTTTAAGCTACACTAAAAATCTACTATAAAAATTAGATGGTGTGTGTGTGTGATAGTGAGGGCTATTTATAGCCTGTTGATGAAGATTCTATGCCCTTGCTTGCATCACTAATCTCTGCCATTCATTTTCCTAATCATTGGATTATGATTTAGAGCCCTTGGATCAAGATCTTTTTCCCACGGATTGCCAAGCTGTCATTCCTTGATGTGACAGCTTGTGCTTGTTTTGTGAATGGAAATAGAGCCAAATCCATCATCCTTGTGTGCTTTCCCACATCCAACGTGTGAGTATTTGATGAGATTGGTTAATGAAAAGCTCGAGTGACTAATTTAACCCTGCCATCTTGTACTACTACACTTGAATTGTCGTCCTTGACCCTAAATTTCCAAAAGCCCTTTGATTTTGACTCAAGGTAAAAATGGGGAAGACGGTGAATAGTGCCATGACTTTGCGCCATTTATAACTGAAAACGGGTAAATTAGATTTAAACTTTGAGCTTTTTGCAAGATTGGTCCTTGTGGTTGGTTTATAAAAGAGTAAGGTAAAAGGACTTTGGAAAATTGGCAGGAATGGCCCTTGTGGTTTTATAAAAAGGTATTGGGCTAGGGATTTTGGGCTTTGGTTATGGGCTTTTGATCCGGGTATGGTATTTAAGGTTTAAGGAGCCCATTAAGCCTTAGGGACCAATATGGTAACTTTCTGAAACTTGGAGGGTTGATTTGAAACATTTTGAGGTTTTGTCTTTTATGGGTTGACTTTGTTGACCCATAGTTGACTGAGAGTTGACTTTCTTTGGCTTCTCTTGTGCTCTTCCGTTCTCGTGCCCGTGTTTGCCCGTTTTTGACGGTTTTCTTGTGATTTTTGATATATCCGTACCTGCACACATACAAACACAACCAAGCATATTTTTGCCATTTTCACTGTGTTTTGGGTTTAATTGGGCCTTTTTAGGTACAAACGGATATGTGTATTTTACACTTATCAAAATTCCCCAAACTAAACGATTGTGTGTCCTCACGCAATATCACATGCCTTATAACCAAATATCTTAAAACTTCCCAAAACTAAACCAAATATCACAAGTTATAAAACACCCGATTTCCCATTTTCAAAGATTTTTTATTTTTTATGATTTTTTCTTAATAATTAACTACCTAACTACAACTTATTCTTGTGTTGACATAATGTATTGTTTTCATTACCTTATTGTAAATTTAAGGATCATAGAACAAAAAGCACAATTAAGTATCTAAAAGATAACTTCATCATTCCTGATTTTTCACTTTTCCTATGCTAAGCTTAAAAATAAAATCACCGTTGAGTACGAGCTAAGATGCTAAGACTACTTATAATTACAACTTGTGAATTTCTCTTCCCGACATAAATCATATATTTAGGTGTGCATGCTCAAATTAATTAAAACCATTAAATCCACATATTTAGATAGTTGAAATCTGACCAAGCTTTACACATGGGCCTTTTGGGCTAATATGTTAATCACTTAGTAAGATCACAACTCAAAGCAAACAAAAACCTCCTTAGCTAAGATCATCGTCACGGTTTCCATTGTACCTTATGAATGACTTTCTTCTCTAGCATCCCACCATCATCGGGTAAGTGCTAAGGCTTTTGACACCCCATCCGGAGAATAATAATCGAAACGCATGAACTTTCGATGAAAAAAAGCCTTGTATACTTTTGCAAACCTTAGTTCAAATAGAATACCTTGGTATTTAGTAATAAGGAATACTTTTACTATTATTTTCTAATTTGCAAACAATTTTATTATTATTTACATTATTAGGCTAGGTACTTCGGTATCACTTTTCTCTTTCGACAAAACATCGGCCACGGCCTCCGACAAGAGCTCGTTGTATTAGTATGATACCAAACCCTAATATACATCCTATTCCCTTTCTTTCGTGTCATATCGGGAGCGAAACCGACCAAAATGCCATGTACTTCTTTTGCGCATGGCTGTTTTATATTAGTTATTAACACAAAGGATTTATAACTTGCACCCTTTTTATTCACCAACTACACATTTTTTTTTCTTTATTTTTTTTATTTTTTTTATATTATTATTAATTCAACACATTACTTTTGCAAATAGAAAAATTTCGTTTTAGAAAACCAAAGTATAAACTTGAACTAAAATTCTTATTTACCAACGATGATTGACTTCATCATTGATAAAGCTTTTTCTCTGAATATGTTCATTAGACTTTTAAGAGCAAAACTCTAATTTGTCAAAATTAAAGAGAACACATATAATTAATCATTTTAAGAACTTCGGGGAAGAAAAACCACAAGTTATTCTTATAAGCCTTTAAGTTTTCCAAATAAACCTTGTTTTAGGCATCCCTAACTCGTAATCAACAATATCATCTATTATTCTTTGCAAATTTAAAATCTCAAATTAAAGAAATTCGAAAAATATTATCCTATTAAAATCCAACTTCGGATATTAAAATCTTCTTGAGATTAGCACAAGTCTTCATTTACTAACGATTCAAGTCTAGCATGTTTAAAGTCTACATGAGACTAGCATAAACTATCATCATTAATTGTTAAGAGATAAAGCTAGAACTCAACACGTATGATCGGGTCAAAAATTACTTCTTATTCTTACCAACGGAAAACCTACATTCGTGTCTTAGCACTTATTATTATTTTTATTTTTTTTACTACTAAGAACTTAAAATTTTTAAAATTTTTGCTATTTTTGTGGGAAAATGGGTACGTGAGAACAAAACAATAAGCAGGTAACATCAAATCGATAGATTCCCTCCCCAAACTAAAACGAAACATTGTCCTCTATCATTTAATGTCGCACGTCGTCTACGTAAATCGACTAAGCCACGTTTATTAAATTTGAAGAAGAATAACAAACGTGAAAGATCCGCTATGTTCAGAGAAATGGATAAGATACCCCAAAAACTAATTTCAAACAAAGGATGAGAAGCTCGAGTGAAACGGGATACAACACCGGACACGAGAGTCTTTAGAAATTGTTGGGTCAATCCTGCAGAAATCACAACAAACAACAAACAACAAGAAACCGGAAGAGGAAAGCCACAACACATCACAACACATTATTTAAGAAATTAGAAGGAAAATGGATAAGCATGGGGTGAACTCCTACGAAGCGGCTTGTTTTTGGTTACCGAGTCGCAAGCTCGACTCGATCCCTGGAATTTTGTTTGTCCTTTGAAAAGTGTGGAGATCGGGATACCCAATGGTGGTGTATCCCCCTCCAATAGTAATGCTTAAGACGGTGGCACATTGACTTTGAAAATTTGAAAACCATATTTCACACAAAGGATAGAAAGCTCGAGTGAAACGGGATACAACACCGGACACGAGAGGCTTCAAAAATTGTTGGGTCAATCCTGCAAAAATCATAAGCACAAACAACAAACAACAAACAACGAAAAACCGGAAGAGAGTAGCCACAACACATAGAAAGAAAATGGATAAGCATGGGGTGAACTCCCACGAAGCGGCTTGTTTTTGGTCACCGAGTTATAAGCTTGATCACGAAGCTCGCTAAGTTCGTTAAGTTGGAGCTTTCGATGATCACCCGCGGTTTTGAGATCGAAGTTGGCATGCTTAAGATCCCAATATGCCTTGTGTTCTAGCTCAACTGGTAAATGACACGATTTTCCATAAAGTAGCTTGTAGGGCGTGCATCCGATTGGAGTCTTGTAAGCGGTTTGGAATGCCCATAATGCATCGTCTAACTTGTCTGACCATGAGGCACGGTTTTCTCCTACCGTCCTTTCTAAGATTCTTTTAAGCCCATGATTCGTCACCTCGACTTGACCACTAGTTTGAGGGTGGTAAGCGGTAGAAAGACGATGTGTGACACCATATTTAGACATGACTTCATCAAATTTTTCATTACAGAAATGGGTCCCACGATCGCTTATGATAGCTCTCGGTGCACCAAATCAGGGGAAAAGGGATTTCAAAAATTTGACAACTACTCTAGCATCGTTAGTGGGGGAGCGCCTTGGCTTCAACCCATTTGGAAAGATAATCGACGGCTATAAGGATATATTTTGTAGGATCGTTTATTTCATAACACGGTGGTGATTCTTGTGATTGGGCTAGTTTCTAGAAAGAGAAACACATGAGAGAGATTTTCTAGAGAGAGAGTGTATGTGTTTAATATGAAAATGAAATTGACTAGCTTGCCTCTTCCAAAGTTGGAAGAGGCTTATATAGTTCTTACAATATACCGGGTATTAGTACCCGGCTTAATACCGAAAATCATACTATTAACTATTAAACTACGAGCTATAATAAACAGTAAAATACACGGGGTGACCGAGTCTTTTTCTAATATCTAACAATCTCCCCCTAAGGGAGGTCACCCCTGAAAACACTAGACTTAAGCTCTTACAGCTTGCAGTCTCTTGAATCTTCATGTTACATCTAGTACATTGTTGTAGTGATCTTTTGATAACAATTGAGCTTGTTCACTTTGACTTGTTTTGATTGTGATCATGAGCTTTCTTGAGATCATCAGCCAAACTTAATCTCTCATCATCTAGTAATTTATTGCCATCTTGTGCACTTGTGAAGAAGAATATGATATCAGAGTTTGCGGAAGCTTTGACACCTTTATGAGATCTTTCATAACTTCATAACAAGTGTAGGTCGTGTCTGAGCATTCGGTTATTAACTTGACATTACTGGAACTGGGTATCTCCATCTCCATCTCCATCTTTAAATGATCCTGTAATGAAACAGTTAGCAATAAAGAGAAAATTGATTTGAAAAATCAGTCAGTCTAAGTGTAAATTATGAAAAATTTGTAACACTTCGCTAGTTTGTTTGATTTGGTTGTCAAATGTTCAATAACCGTCAATTCTATTGCTGGAACAAGTTTGATTCACGGTAGAATCACACCAATCGTTTCTTTCCAGATTTTTTTTTTTTTTTGACACAAGTATTAACCTTGTAGAATCGCACAAGTCACCTACCTAGAGCTTGTTTGATGTTGGCTCTAGCATGGGAAAGAAGGGGATTTCCAACTTCATAGATGAATACCTCATATCACTCGGATGTTCTGGCAATATCGACCAAGGATAAATAGCGTAGGACCTCTAAGATAACCTTGTTTCCATAGTGTGTGAGAGACAAGATAATTAGAAATGTGTCCTAACGAGATTAACTGATGATCTCTTGGCTCTAAACTCGAAAGTGCGCTTTAATATTAGTGATCGGAGGCTGGAGCTGACTGCTACCTTTTCAATACTGACTTACTCGGAGTGAGTGAGACAGTAGATTGCATGTTTAGTCTCCGTGACAAATGAGACAAGTTTCTTTCAAGAGAAACTCGAATGGCTGGGAAGGGTTGTGCATTGCATCACTGGGTCCATGATGTCGTCTTCAATGTCAGCAATCAACTTGTGATTCTGACAGCATATGTATTGACCCGGTTTCTGCCTAAGAGAATGGAGGGCTTCTTTCTTTACACCCTTTATCCGTATAATTCTTTTTCATTCTTCAACCCCTTCAGTGCTTACCGAGACTTCATGACTAGCACCTTGTTGGGTATATTCCAGTACTAGCTCCATCTCAGTCGGCACTATTCCCTTGTTCTCACATTTACTCCTTTTAATCATACCTAAGGACTTCTGTACTAACTAGTGGATTGTCCCTGGGTAGATCCCTCCGGACCTGGCAGGATCATGGAAATGAGTACCTAAGCTTATCATCCTTATAACTTCGATAAAAGTAAATACATGGTCAGTCTTTTGGTACAGTTCACCTTGCCATAAAATCACTGTTAAAAAACTCAATCAGGTACTTATGATATAACTATCAAAGTGTTTAGTACCCGATTGTTTTTGCATTTCAGAAAAGCTCCCCCTCAACATGTGCATCGGTATTCGAAACTGTTTAGCACATGATGGTGGAGAATACACTTGAGTAATATGATCACATTACATATTTTAATCACATTTTCTCCCCTTATCAAAAATTTCAAACCCTTTGACATTTTGGATATCACTTGATTTAACTATGTTATAAAATTGGGAGAAAAGTTTGCCTATTATTCACAAGCCGTGTTTGGAACATATTAATGCTCCCCCTCAATCGTTGAGGGTATGTGTTAGTGTCATATATGATAATTTTGAAAGATTTTTTCGTTAAACTCAAAAACCTAGTTTTTTAAGTTTAATGAAAAACTCATGAAAAATTCATAGACTGACACATAACATCTAATGTACGAGATGTATGTTTCATTACCGATGATATTGACCTTAATGCTGGAATGATACAATCATTCACTTCTCTTGATTAGACAGTAGCCAATATCTCTGAGCCTTCCACTAATGAAGCAATCGAGATTTCTGAAGTTTCTTCAGATCTTTATCTTTCTACCAAATATCTCGATGAACTGTAGGTTTGTAGTGGAGGACGTGGTGGTTGAAGTGTTGATGTTGTATCAGTTGTCTCTGTAACGCTAGAAGGAACATCAGCTTATGTAGTGAGAGCTTTGAAGATTTGATTCCTTAGCTTCTTTTGGCTCTCCAATGCCCGGTTAGACTTTCTAATCGGCACCTAGACATTAAATTTGAACAACACTCTCCCCCTCAAGCGATGACCCGTTTTCTATTGAAAGAGCTGTAGTCATTGATTGAGAGTTAAATTGTCCGGATTGATTTTCAAACAACGCTTTTACCACCGTGGTTAACACAAATAATTTTGAAGAATCAATTAAGAAAAATTATTTGGTTATCAAACAGGAAGACTTCTCTTCCGAATTAAGAAAAATGCACTGAAACGTACATTAATCCCAAGTTGCATGGATATAAAGTAATCCATGCCCGAGCAAAATTAATTACCCGTTGTTAGGAACAGCTGTCTGTAAGACGACAATCTTTCCTTCAAATGAGAACCGGGTTGCAATCTGAAGTAATTGCAAACCATTGTCATGAGCTCACAACTTTGAATGTTTTGTTATAGTAGCTCAAGACCGAAAAGACTTCTCTTTTCATTGCTAAGGATAAATGCACTGAAACATGTATTTTCCTTTACGATAAGGCCCGGGTTATGCACAGAAATGTACATAAGCCAGAGTAAAATTCGAAACGCTCTCTTGGTGAAAGCAATTGTGAAAATCTCCTTATGATATATTGTTTCCATCGAAGTAGAGATCAAACCCACTCCATTTTTCCACTTGCTTCAACCGAATGAAGATGTGTCGTATGTCGATGTGCTTAGATCGTGAGTGCTGGACATTGTTGCAGCTTAAAGCAATGACACTTTTGTTATCACAGTACAGAGGAATCTTATTGAACAGAAAGCCGTAGTCTTTTAGCTGAGATCTCATCCAAAGGATTTGAGCACAGCATCCAGACATTGCAATGTATTCCGCCTCTTTGTTAGGTGGTCGTGCATTTGCATCTTTGATGACTCTAGCTAACTATCCCCCCCCCTCTCTCCAAGAAACTGAGCACTTGTAATCTCCCCACGTACTTCTTCCTCGAATCTTGACATCCGCATGATCCACAACTTCAATAAGCAGTAAGTGACATAGCCATGTCCCATCGGATACAAATACCCATGTTAATGGTTCCTTTTAGGTACGACAGGAAAGATATTTAGATTGCTTCAAGGTGCTTTTTGTAGGCTTAGCCTATATCTAGTACACATGCACACACGAATACAAGGTCTGTCTAACTGGACTGTAAGTAACAATATTGAGCCCACCCTTCCCCCCCCTCCCCCCCCCCCCCCCTTTTAAAAAAAATCCCTAGTTTTGTCAACTTGGAATCCCCATGAGATCCTCGTCCAGTTTCAATCGATCCACCATTGGTGTATCGACAGGGTCAGAGAGATCCATTCCATATTTCTTTAAGGTTTCGAGAGCATATTTTGCTTGGTTAATAAAGATGCCTCTGGGACTTTAAGAAACTTGTAGTCCTAAGAAAAACGACATTTGTCCCATCATTGACATCTGAAATTTGGAGCTCATTTCTTTGGAAAATATGTGACACGCATTATGATCTGTTGAGGCAAAAATGATGTTATCTATGTATATTTGAACAAGTAGAATATGTTTGTGATAAGTGTAAAATACACATATCCGTTTGTACCTAAAAAGACCCAAATAAACCCAAAACAGACCAAAAATGGCAAAAATATGCTAATGTATTTTATGTTTTTGTTTAGTGCAGGTAATGGATAAGTCACAAAAATATCAGAAAACATTCAAACAACGAGCTAGCCCCCGGACACGAGAACAGAAGAGTCCAAAGCAAGCCCAAAAGCCCAAAGCTGTGCAAGTTTTCCTATATAAACATCATCCAGGTACAATCTTAGCTATTTTCTAAAGTTAAAAAGAGGAAATGATAGAGAGGGGCCAAATGTGTTAACTTCCCAAACTCCAACAGTTTTAACTGTCAAAAAAAGGAGCGGGAACCCCTTTTACTATTCATCCGTCTTCTTCATTTCACCCCTATGGTAAAACAAGGGGCAAATCAACAAATAGAGGTGCGTTGGTCAATTCAAGAAGCTCCAAGCCC
This sequence comes from Tanacetum coccineum, assembly GCA_026074375.1. Taxonomy (NCBI): domain Eukaryota; kingdom Viridiplantae; phylum Streptophyta; class Magnoliopsida; order Asterales; family Asteraceae; genus Tanacetum; species Tanacetum coccineum. The sequence goes on along the minus strand of BQNB010047191.1, from coordinate 14,077 downwards.
AAAGACAAAGGACAACTTTAGGTCTAAACACGGGGATCTATCCTAGTCAAGCTCAAAGCCACTAACAAAGACAGAAGCACCAATAGTGTGGGTTTTGTGCTAAAACCACTCACAAAGACAGCACAAACGTCACCCTCAAAAGAACGCCACGCTGGCAATCCCTCAAGAGTTGAGCACATCTTGATCAACGGCTCAAAATTTAGCCCAATGATTTGATGGTTGAAGTGGCAGAGATTGATGGGAGCTCAGAGGGCCTAGAAGCTTCAGCTTGCAATATAAATAGGGCCTCACCTCTCACACACAATGGAGGAGGAAGAAGAATATATCATCAGAGTCTAGTTTTTAGTATTTTATCTAGTTTTAGTAATTTAGTCCTAGCTTAAATTCGTGCTTTCTTAAATGTAATTCCTTTTTCAAGTATGAAATCATCCTCTTAGTAAGACTGAAATTCAGCTTTTAGTGTTTTCTCACATCTCTGTTGTTCTAAGCACTCATTTAAAGTCATAAGTTCTCTTAATAAGTGTGTCTCAATAAAGCAATATTAAGCTCTTTCATTCTATAAGCTGAAAGATAGAGCTGTTTGAATTTAGAATTAACCCTTATCTAAACCTTAAATCAGTTTAATCTCATATGGATCTATTTGTATCCAAGCTTTTGGAAGGGGATCTTACCTTGGAAGAGATCCCAATGACTTATACCTTAGCTTATTAATAAGCTAAGGAGCTTGTAGCTGACCACCCCCTCTTTTATTGTCCTCTGTTTTCAGCTAGAGGAGTTTGTAAGTTTCTCTTTTCATTTTCTAAAATTCCTAGTTTAAAATAAGGATATTATTCTCTGTTTAGATCTGTTTATTTCATAATCCCTTGCTGTTAGTATTCAAATATCTCTTCTAGAGCTATTTATTATTTGTTTTCATCTGTTTTACTTCAATAGTTATAGATCATTAGTTGATAATTTCTGTTATAAAAACTCATAAAATCCAAAAACATTAGTTTAATTAGTTAAAATCTTAAGATCTTACTTATTCAGTTATTTAATCATGATTATTAAGTTTGTTTTAAGCTAGTTTTTTTTACTGGTATTATTTTTTGTGCATCAAATTTCTCTTAAAAGCTTTCTAAATCCTTTCAAAATGGTAACAAGGGTGTTTGTTTTCGTGCATCTCAAAATTGCACTAGCAGTACTAAAGTTAGTACTGCTGACCCTTTACACTACCAGTACTAACTAAAAAGTTAGTACTGCCTTCACAAGTTAGTACTGTTAGTATAAATTTTAGCTTTTCAAAATTAAGTAAGAATTAAGTTAGTTTTGCTTATCAGTTTTTAGTTTGAGTTATCTAGCTTATTTCATTACTCATTACTTTTCGAAAGTCAAATTGCATCAGCAGTTACTCTCAAAGTACTGCTTAGAATTTTCACAGCTAGCAGTACTAACCCAGTTAGTACAGCTGTGTCTAGCTTAATTTAGATCATCTAATTTTAGGATTTAGCTTATAAAATTCTGTAGATTTAAGTTTTCATATAGCTTAAGTTAGTTTAAGTCATAAATTTTTGCTTTCAAGCTTAACTGTCTTAGCTTATTTTTTGCTGTAAAAAGTCTCAAAACCTGAAAATCCTAAAACCTAGTAGGAACTTAAGTAAAGTCTAATTGTTAATTCAGCTTTTAAAGTTTAGAATTTTACTTTATTTATTGTTGGATAATAAGTAGTTTGATAAGTCCTTAAAGTTTCAAAGTCTAGTCTAGCTTATTTAGTTCTCTAGCTTATTTGTAGTATGTGTTTCTTTGCTTATTTCCTGAGTTTGCTTACTTCTTGATCAATTTCAGTAGCATAAGAGTAGTTTAAGTTTTGATTTCTTTGCATTCTTAGATTAAGCACATCATAAGCTTTCTAGATCACTTCTCCTTTTTAGATTTAAGCTTAATTTGAGTATTTTATGGCTGTTTAAGTGAAAATAAGCTCAAAACCCTCCTTTCTGTAACAGCTTAAAGATAAGCTCTTTGTGAGCTTATTTGTAAGTTTCAGCCCAAGTAGCCTTTTTTAATCTTGTTCCCCTTAGCTTCCTTTACAACTTTGCTTCTTTGAGTTTTTCATTTTAAGCACTTTTCAAATTTCACCTTAATTCGGGTCTTAGTTTGCTGTCGGGATAGATTCTTAGGGTAGAAAGTGTAACTTTTCGATTTTAATTGTTTTTTTAGATTAGTCCCTCCGTTAGTTTGTTAGGAATTTGCACCATTAGTCCTTAGTTAAGTTTTAATTAAATTTAATAGATTTAATTAGTAATTAGATTTAATTTTTAAAAATTAGGGCTTTAATTTCTAGAAACCAAATCAAATATCTTTGCTTCATTCAAATCAGGATCCGATCCAAAACGTGGTTTCAATTGCACTAGTCATTGGGGATAACGACCCGGGTGAGCATACTTGCCCGGTTTATTATACGTATTCTATATATATATCTTTGTGAGTGGAATTGTCCAAGGGATACTTGGGGATTTCCTTAATTTCTCTATAAGTATATTATTTTATATGTATGTAAAACTGCAATCAGTTTTTGGCGCCGCTGCCGGGGACTAGTGTTTACGATTCCTACATTTTGTGTTTGTTGATTTGGTTTGAAGATCCTTTCGTCCTCGAAAGTTTCATTCTTGTTTTAAAATTCAAAAGTAAAAAAAATCATAAAATATAAAAAGTAAAAAATATTTTCCTTTTCTTTTTAGTATAAGTAAAAGATAAAAAATAGAAAAATCAAAAACATAAAAAAATTGTCCTAAAAAAAAAGAAAATAAAATAAACAAAGTTGGTAATCGAACACCAACATATAATATCTTCTATTGAGATATTATCATTTCAATTTCCGGTGAACTTGCAATTGTTCCCAAATCGTAATCAAAGATTTAACACTTGCCTTTTGTGTCACTACCACGTACGGCTCACCTTGAGAAAAAATTTTCGAGAGCTACCGTGCAGTATATGAATATTGGTTAAGTCTCTTTCGTGTAACCGTTAAAATTCATTGTAAAAAAAAAATTAGTTTTGCTTTTTAATTGTTATTTTTCCTTTTATGCGCACAGAACATCGTCGCAATCTCGTAGACGTCGTCAACAACAAACTCTTCCAATTGTTGAACAAAACGTTGTTCCAATGGCCGACAATCGAACGATGGCCCAAATGTTACAAGCACCCATCGAGGGTTATGAAGATGCTATAGTTGTTCCACCGATCAATGCTAACAATTTCGAGCTTAAGCAACCGTTAATCAATCTTGTGCAAAGCAATAAGTTTACGGGTAGACAAGATCCCCACAATCACCTTCGATTTTTTAATAAGGTCACTTCAACGTTTAGACATCCCGAAGTTCCGAACACTTCGATAAAGCTTTTGCTTTTTCCTTTTTCTCTAGACGGTGAAGCCCGAGATTGGTTAGACAAAGAACCTCCTAGATCAATTCTCACTTGGGACGACCTTGTTTCAAAGTTCATAAACCAATACTTCCCACCTTCAAAAAAACAACTTACATCGGAATGAAATCATACTTTTTACCAAAAACCAAATGAAAGCCTTTAATGAAGCCATGGGTAAACGTTTTAAAAGGACTCCTTCGTCAATGTCCCCACCATGGCTTTCAGAACTCCACCACTTGATACTTTTTACAAGTTCTTTGAACAAATAGATCAAGACGCCTTAGATTCAGCCGCATGTGGCAATTTCTTAGACAAGATGCCTCAAAAGGTTTAAGCGATTATTGAAAGCAAGTCAAAAGTTCGTTACTCCAGAAGGTCGTGCTAATGATTCAAGTGAGTGAGTACGGATCACCTCTTTCTAATTCTTCATCTTCCAATAAATCTTTTCGATATCTAACCAATAGCCCGCTTCTCTCGAGGATAAGATTACTATCAAGATGAACCAAATGTTGATCAAATGAAAGCTTTAGTCGTACTACTCTACACCAGTCAAAGCAGTTGAGGAAGTATGTGTCACTTGTGGATCAAATCACAGTTTTAACCTTTGTCCATTAACTCGAGGTGGAAACGATTTTCCCGTTTTTCATGACAACATCCAACAATTTCAACAAACAGCAGCCGTTGGAAATTTTCTCCAAAGAAACCAACCTTTCAATCTGGCAAATCAAATGAGACCACCGGGTTTCAATCAACCAAATGTCCAAAACAACCAAAACCGTTATCAAGGAACCAATTCTAATTTCAACCAAAACCGTGGAGGAAATTACAACCAAAACCGTCCAAACAACCAAACTCAAAATCAAGTTTATCAAGCTCCACCATACCAAACACCAACCAATCAACCACAAATCAATCAAGTTTTACCTCACCAACCTCCAACAAATAGTGTGTCTAAAACGGAATTTGAAAATTATTCTAAAGCAAATGATGCAAACATGAATAATTTGCAAATGAAGTTGGATAATTTTCAAAATGATTTTCAAAGAGTTTACAATGAGTCTCAAAAGAAGCAAGATGATTTTCAGAAAATGATGCTCGGTTTCATGCAAACTATCACACAAACCAACCTTCAAGTTCAAGTTCTGTTACTAGCAATACCATTCCAAACCCAAGTAACGAAGCCAAGGGCAATTACAAATCGTAGTGGATCTCATACTATGGCCCTCCAATGTCAACCGCCGTGGTGGAAAAGGAAAGTAAGGTGAACAAAGGAACGGAGCTACCAGCAACCGAAGACATCCAACCACCTCCATTGATCCATGAACAACCCAAAGACAAAGTACCAATCAAAGAACCTTCATTCTTGCCAACAAAGCAAACCATTTGCCTTACCCATCAAGACTCAATAAACAATAAGATTCTGAAAAGGATGAATCCTAGCTTCAAAGTTTAATGGAAATTTTCCGTAATCTTCACTTTGACTAAGTTCGCATGATGCTCTTTTTCATATGCCAAAAGTTTGCTCCAATGTTAAAAAAGATCTTACTAATAAAGGACAAGTTAAATGAGTGTAACCAAACACTGTTGAATGAAATTGTAGTGCAATTGTCCTTAAAAAGCTTCCAAGAAAAGCTAGGTGACCCCGGTCGATGTCTCATTCCCTGAGTTTTTTCATAGTTCGATAGTTAACTATACCCTTGCTGATTAGGTGCTAGTATCAATCTTAATGCCTTTACCATTTTGGAAAAAGCATCAACTCTCAGGACTAACCGAAACAAAAATGTTTTAGATTAGCCGACCGGTACAATTTCCAAACCAACCGGTGTTATGCTGAAAATGATTTTGTCCAAAGTAGGAAGTTTTACTATCCCCCATCCGATTTTCTTTGTTCTTGAATTTTATAGCCGATCCCTCTGAGTACCATTGATACTCGGGCGACCCATTCTTAGGATCGGCTCATTCTTTAATCGATGTTATGAAGGAGGAGATTACTCTGAGTAATGAGATCAATCGTTAACCCTTAAATGTTGTGATTCAACCTTCCATTTCATACAACAATCTCGGAATCATTGAAGAAAGTTGATCTCATTGATGTTTACTTGTGAAGAAAACTCACAAGAAGTACTTGGATTATCCGATTCCGTTGGCTTACAACACTCCTTCTCACGTACTTCGATCCCGATTGTATCTTAGTTGTCATCTCCAACACTTACCTCTAATGATGAAAGGTTCTACTCAATGAGGAAGCCGATGCTTTTTATAAGCATTCGATGATGAACTAGTTTCACCAGTTATCAATGCTACATACACGATCCGAGGGTGGACATTCTCATTCTCAAGGCACTTCTCAACAATGATCCATTACCTAACCCAAACCCAAGGAGATTACATCACCTCGGAAATTCAAAAAGATCTTAAAGTTGTTGAAAAAACCAAAGAGAGTCCTTCAGGAAGAAAGTTCTCGAAGTCGCACTAAAAGAGTTACCTCCGCATCTCGCTATGCGTATTTAGAGGGAAAATAACAAACTTCCATTCATTATTTCAAAAAGATTTTGAGCCGAAGAAAAAAGACCTACTCAGTTCACGTTCTACAAAAACCGAAAACAAGCAATTGCTTGGAAACTTTCTGATATCCGAGGCATAGATCCAGAGTTTTGCTCACACAAAATCCTTTTAGAAGATGATTACCAACCTTCAGTCCAAAATCAAAGAAGGGTTAACCCTAAAATCCACGACGTCATCAAGAAAGAAGTAGCAAAACTTCTTGACGCGGATTGATTTATCCGAGATCGGAAAATTAGTCCCCCCCCATGGGTTAGTCCGGTTCATTGTGTTCCTAAAAAAGGTGGTATGACTTGTTACAAACGAAGAAAATGAGCGTGGGTGCCTAGACAAGATTAGCATCGGGATGGAGAGTTTTGCATCACTATCAAAAAGTTGAACGAAGCAACTTGTAAAGACCATTTTCCGTTACCATTCATGGACCAGATGTTAGAGCGATTAGCCGGCAACGAGTTTTATTGTTTCTTAGATGGTTTTTCTGGGTATTTTCAAATTCCCATTGAACCTAAAGATCAGAGAAACCTACATTTTACGTGCTCCATACGAACTTTTCGCATACCGTACGTATGTCTTTCGTTTTGTGCAATGCACCCGGAACTTTCCAACGTTGTATGATGGCCATTTTTCACGATACAAAGAGAAAACAATGGAGAGTTTTTAGGACAGAATATTTTCAGCTTTTTGGATATTCCATTTTCCTCGTGTCTTGCCAATTTAGATAAAATGCTTAAAAGGTGTGAAGACACCAAATTAGCACTAAATTGGGAAAAGAGCCATTTCATGGTTAAAGAAGGAATTGTTTTAGGACATAAGATCTCTAAAAAGAATTGAAGTCGTATAAGGCTAAAGTTGTAATTTCTAAACTTCTCATCCACAACTGTTAAATAATCGAAGTTTTCTCGGGCATGCTGGATTCTATCGAAGATTTATCAAAGACTTTTCCAAAATCTCTCGACCCATGACCCATCTTTTAGAGAAAAACACTCCTTTCATTTTTTCGGAAGATTGCATTCTAGCCTTTCAAACATTGAAAAAGAAGTTAACCGAAGCTCCAATTCTCATTGCTCCGAATTGGGACCAACCTTTTGAAATCATGTGCGATGCAAGTGATTATGCAATCGTGCGGTTTTATGGCAAAGGATTGAGAAGAGCATTTCACCGGCCAATTCATTATGCTAGCAAGACAATGACTGAAGCAGAAACAAATTACACAACAACCGAGAAAGAGATGCTTGCAGTTGTTTATGCTTTCGAGAAGTTTCGATCATATCTAATCATGAACAAGAGTGTTGTTTACACGGATCACTCCGCTTTGAAATATCTTTTCAACAAGAAAGACGCCAAAGCAAGATTGCTTCGCTGGGTCTTACTTCTCAAGAATAGATTTTAAAGTTTATCTCGATACTAAAAGGAGCTGAAAACTATTGCAGACCGATCACCTCTCTCAAGATATTGGAAAACCCTTATGAACGATTTGATTCCAAAAAAAATACCGAGACAGTTCCTATAGAGTACTTAAGTGTGTTAACTTCAAGACCAAAGTAACCCCGTGTCTCGGGCTACTTTGCTAACTACCACGGGGGAAATTCATAAAAAAGGAATGTCGGACTCAAGAGAAAAACAATTCTTTAAAGATGTAAAAACATTAATTTTTTGGGATGACCTTTTCTTTTCAAGACTTTATTCGGATCAAATAATCCGAAGTGTGTAGAAGGCAAAGAACTCTCGAAATTCTCGAAGCTTGTCATAGTGGACCCACCGTGGGAACCACTACGGTGCCATACTTTACCGCCAAGAAGTTTTGACGCGTTTATTATTGGCCAACCCATTTAATAAGGATGCACTACAAGAATTAAACAAATCTTGTGATGCGTGTCAAAGTCAAGGCAAAATCTCTCAACTGATAGATGCCTCAAACTGCAAATCGCAAGTTTGTGAGATATTGATTTATGGGGAATTGATTTATGGGACCTTTTCCGACGTCTAGGGGGTACAAATATCTTCTAGTAAGCCGTAATTATCTTTCACAAATGGTTGAAGCGAAAGCGCTCCCCACCAACGATGCTAGGGTAGTTGTTAAGTTCTTAAAATCCCTTTTCTCCCGATTCGGTGCCCCGAGAGCAATCATAAGCGATCGTGGGACCCATTTTTGTAACGATAAATTTGATAGAGTTATGTCTAAATATTTGTCACACCAGTCGTCTTCGACTCCTTACCACCTCAAACGAGTGTCAAGTTGAAGTCACGAACGAGGTCTCAATAAGAATTTTGGAGAGAACGTAGGGCATAGAAAACCCATGCCTCATGGTCCGACAAAATTAGATGATGCATTATGGGCTTTTAGAACCGCTTACAGACTCCAAATTGGGATGTACCGTTATAAGTTAGTCTATGGAAAAGCGTGTCACTTACCAGTTGAACTAGAACACAAAGCGTATTGGGCTCTTAAGCATGCCAACTTCGATTTAAAGACCGCAGGCGATTATCGAAAGCTTCAACTCAATGAACTTAGCGAGCTTCGAGATCAAGCTTACGAGAATTCGCTAATCTACAAGGAGAAGACAAAGAAGCTACACGATTCAAAGATAAAGAACCGAATCTTCAATGTTGGTGATCAAGTCCTTCTGTTCAACTCCCGATTAAAGATTTTCTCCGGAAAGCTCAAGTCCCGATGGTCCGGACCTTTCACAATCACCGAAGTTTTACCTTATGGCACTAGCCAATTGTCTCAATGCAGATGGTTCTAATTTCAAAGTCAACTGCCACCGTCTAGCACTACTAATGAGGGGAATACAACCAACCATTGGTTATCCCGAACCTCCAACTTTCCCTAAGGACAACTAAAATTCAGGGATCGAGTCGACTTGTCGACTCGTTGATCAAAAACGGCCGCTCGTGGGGAAGTTCACCCCATGCTATCCTGTCATCTAATGAGTTGTGTTGTAGAAAGGCTATTCTCTCCGATTTCTCGATGTTTGTTGCTTATTTTGCAGGATTCACCAACAATTACTTTGAAGCCTCTCGTGACCGGTTGATTTATCCCGGTTCTACTCGGCTTCTCGATCCTTTGTGTGAATTTAGTTTGGGAGATCCATATTCCTTTCATCAATATCGATTAACGTTAATCTATTGCATACTAAATAAACGGCTTAGATTTACGTAGAAACCCTCCGACCGTTTAAACATTTTGAGGACATGTTTCTTTTTTTGGGGATGGAATCTAATCCGATTTTGATGTTGCTTGCTTATTGTTTTTTGTTCTCACGTACCCGATTTCCCACAAAACTAGTCAAAAATTTTAAGCTTTAGTGTCTTTAAAAAAAAGTGTTTAAAACAAAAATGTAGGTTTTCCCGCGGGTGAAGAATAAAAGTAAATTTTTGACCCGATCGTACGTGTAGAGTTCTAGCTTTCTCCCTTAACAATTAATGATGATAGTTTGTGCTAGTATCATATAGACTTTAAACATGCTAGACTTAAATCATTAGTAAAAGAAAACTTGTGCTAATCTCAAGTAGATTTTAAATATCCGAGATGGATTTATAAGGCTAAGTAATTTGGCAATTCTTTTGTGAAGAACAAGAACATGATAGTGTTTATTATAAGTCATGACATTAAACGAAAGAATAGTTGGATATCTTTCCAATCTCATATTTGTAATTTGGGGCTGTCTTCTCCATTAGCTTGTTTGTACCTCTATATATAAAGTTTATAAATATGAGTTGAAATGGTTTTTTTGGTTATCGATTAGCAAGATATAAGTTTTTACTTTAGTTCCTTTGTGATTAGGATGAGTAACAACAGGAAATACTAAATTTGGCTTTAAAATAAAAATAACAATTGTAGTCGTGTCTGACATATCGGTTATTAACTTGGACATACTGGAACTGGGTATCTCCATCTCCATCTTTATCTTTAAATGAACCTGTACTGAAACAGATAGCAATAAAGCGAAAATGATTTGAAAATTAGTCTAAGTGGTCAAATTATAAAAATATTTTATAACACTTGTAGTTTTTGATTGTTGTGCAAATGTTCAATAACCGGAGCAATTCTTATGCTGGAAACAAGTTTGATTCACGAAAAATCCGCAGCCACTTTCTTTCCAGTATGACACAAGTTTTGATTCTTGTAGAATCACACAAGTCACCACCTAGAGCTTGTATTGAGTAAGCTCTAGCATGAATTTCCATCTTCATGTGAATACCTCTATCACTCGCATGATCTTGCTAATAGTCGACAAGGATAAATGCGTAGGACTCTGAAGATAACCTTGTTTCCACAGTGAGTGAAAGAACAAGATAAATGGAAATGCGTCTAACGAGATTAATTGATGAAACACTTAGCTCTAATCTCGAAGTGTTCTTTTATATTAGTGATCGGAGCCTGGAGCTGACTGCCACCATTTCAATACCGACTTACACGAGTGAGTGAGACAGTAGATTGCATGTTTAGGTCTCCGTGACAAAAGAGACAAGTTTTCTTTCAAGAGAAACTCGAATGGCTAGAAGGGTTTTTTTTTTTTGTTTATTTTTAAGTTATTTGGGGTTTTGATACATTGCATCACTAGTCCATGTATGTCTTCTATCAATGTCAGCAATCACGTAGTGAATCTACAGCATAGGTATTGGGAACCCGTTTCTGCTTACAGTGTATGGATGGCTCTTTCTTTACACCCTTTTATCTGTAAAATTCTTTTTCATTCTTCACCCTTCAGTGCTTACCGAGACTTCATGACTAGCACCATTGTTGGTTATATTCCAGTACTAGCTCTATCCACAGTCGAACTATCCCTTGTTTCTCACATTTACTCCCTTTTAAATCATACCTAAGGACTCTGTACTAACTAGTGGATAGTCCCCTGGTAGATCCCTACCCGGTTCTGGCAGGATCATAGGAACCGTTGTACCTAACCTTACCATCCTTAAAACTTCGATAAAACTAAATACATGTCATTCTTTTGGTACAAAAGTTACCTTCCATAAAATCACTATTGAAAAACTCATCAGGTACTATTGATATAACTATCAAGTGTTTTAGTACCCGATAGTTTTTGCATTTCAAAAAAGCCCCCTCAACATGTGTATCACGGTATTCGAAATTGATTTAGACAACATGGGGGTGAAGAAACACTTGAAGAACCTAGATGTAATGATCATATTTAGTTACAAGCCGGGGTAATGGAACATATTAATTCTTCCCCTCAAATCGTGAGTGGAACGTGTTAGTGTCAATATGGTATGATTTTAGAACGATTTTCTGTTAAACTCAAAAACCCTGGTTTTTTTTTAAGTTTAATAAAAACTCATGAAAGATTCATACACTGCACAAACATCAAATTCCATAAATTAGAATGTACAAGATGTAATGTTGCATTATACCGATGAATATTAGATCTTAATTATTCACTTCTCTTGATTAGTGGTAGCGAATAATCTCGACCTTTCCCCACTAATGATGCATTCGAGATTTCTGATCTTTGAACTTTCTCCCAAATATCTCGATGACCTGTAGGTATTTTGTTAGTGGAGGAGGAGGTGTGGAAGTGTTGATGCTGCTGCGTGAGAGCTCGAAGATTTGGTTCCTAGCATCTTTTGTCTCTCCAGACCCGGTACACTTTCCAATCGGCACTCAGACATTAAATTTGAACAACACTCTCACCCACCCTCAATCAGACGCCATTTTCTATTGAGAAGAGCTGTAGTCATCTGATTAGTGTCCAAATTACTGGATTGATTTTCAAACAACACTTTTTCCACCGTGTTTAACACAAATATTTTTGAAGAATCAATTAAGAAAAAATTATTTGGTTATCACACATGAAGACTTCTCTTCAGAATTAAGAAAATGCACTGAAACCTAACATTACCCCCAAATTGCATGGGATTATAAAGTAATCCATTGCCGAGCAAAATAAATTACCGTTGTAGGACAGCTGTCTTTAAGACGACAATCTTTCCTTCGAATAGAAGCCCGGTTTCCATCTGAAGATAATTGCAAACCATTTTTGTAAATTCCAAATGACTTAAAATATTTACATATCCATTTTTATGTACTTGTGTTACAAAGGAACATGAGGACGAGGACACTTCTCATTTACTCATCCTCTCCTTCTTGAAGGCGTTTGAGGGTTTCAGGGGTTAAACTCTTCATCCCAAGTCGTGGGAGTAGAAATTCGAAACGCTCTCTTGGTAAAGCTTTTGTGAGGATATCTGCCAGTTGATAGTTTGTTTCCACGAAGTAGAGTTCAACCACTCCATTTTCCACTTGCTCTCGAATGAAATGGTGTCGTATGTCGATGTGCTTAGATCGTGAGTGCTGGACATTGTTGCAGCTTAAAGCAATGGCACTTTTGTTATCACAGTACAGAGGAATCTTATTGAACAGAAAGCCGTAGTCTTTTAGCTGAGATCTCATCCAAAGGATTTGAGCACAGCATCCAGACATTGCAATGTATTCCGCCTCTGTTGTTGAGATGGCCGTGCTTCTTTGCTTCTTTGATGACCAGCTAACCAATCTATCTCCAAGAAACTGAGCACTTCCCGACGTACTTCTTCTCGAATCCTGACATCCCGCATGATCCGCATCTGCATAAGCTGTTAGTGACATAGCATTGTCCTTCGGATACCAAAGACCCATGTTAATGGTTCCTTTTAGGTACCGAAAGATACGTTTGATTGCTTCAAGGTGCTTTTTGGTAGGCTTAGCCTGATATCTAGCACACATGCACACAACGAATACAAGGTCGGGTCTACTGGAAGTGAGGTACATAAGGGAGCCAACCATTCCTCTAAATCGAGTTTGGTCAACTGGAATCCCTAATAGATCCTCGTCCAGTTTTAATCGATCCACCATAGGTGTATCGACAGGGTCTGTAAGATCCATTCCATATTTCTTTAAGGTTTCGAGGGCATATTTTGCTTGGTTAATGAAGATGCCTCCGGGACTTTGAGAAATTTGTAAGCCTAAGAAAAACGTCATTTGTCCCATCATCGACATTTGAAATTTAGAGCTCATCTCTTTTGAAAATATGTTACACGCATTATGATCAGTTGAGGCAAAAATGATATCATCTACGTATATTTGAACGAGAAGGATATGTTTGCCTGATTTGCGTGTGAATAACGTAGGATCCACGGCACCCTTGAAGAAATTGTTGGCCAAAAGGAACTTTGATAGTGTGTCATACCACGCCCTTGGAGCCTGCTTTAACCCATAAAGAGCCTTCTTCAAACGATAGACGTGAGTAGGGTAATCAGGGTCCTCAAAGCCTTCTGGTTGACTGGCAAATACTTCTTCTTGCAGATTACCATTCAGAAAAGCAGTTTTGACATCCATCTGATAGATGATCATATTTTTGCTGGCCGCATTGGCAATGAATATTCTGATGGCTTCTATTCGTGCAACAGGAGCAAATGATTCTTCAAAATCAATACCCTCCTCTTGACGATATCCCTTTGCTACTAACCGAGCTTTGTTTTTCAGAACATCACCGTACTCATCAAGCTTGACTTTGTAAATCCACTTGAGACCAATAACCATTACATAGTCTGGGCGTGGTACTAGTTCCCATACTTTAAGTCGATCAAATTCGTGAATTTCGTCTTGCATAGCTTCAAACCAGCTATCTTCATTCACGGCCATTTTAAAGTTCTTTGGTTCGACTTTTGACAGTACGGTATGGTAACAGCACCACAAAGCATCAGAAGCTAACTGTTTTCTGGTAGATACTGGACGAGAAGGACTACCAACGATATTATTAAGAGGGTGATCCTTGGTCCATTTTCTGAGATGATCCGGCGGTTGATTCACTTAGTTGGGTTCAGCTAAACTAACATCCCCTGATGTTAACATCCACAAGGGTCATCATGATAGGCTCGGGTCCTGAACTGATGCGTACAGGAGCCATTGTCTGATGCAGCTCATCGAAAGTGACATGAATTGTTTCCATTATTCGACGGGTTCTTTTGTTGTAACGAGTATGAATTAGGGATCGGTTCTGGGTGTAACAAGCAGTAGCTACAGCTTCTGCCCACAAAAACATCGGTGCTTTTGAGAATATCAGCATTGTTCGTGCTGCTTCCACAAGTGTACGATTTCGTCTTTCGACAACGCC
>BQNB010047190.1:0-43270 GCA_026074375.1 Tanacetum coccineum | reverse complement strand
TTCAGCATTCTAAAGTCTACAGTAAACAAATTCAAGTCAGTAGAAAAAAATCAACGTTGGGAACAATGGAAAATAACAACAACATGGCAAAAAACAATATTAGCCAAGTAACGACTTTAATAGAAACCCTATTTGCAACTTTAAATCCAAACATATAAGCCATACAAATTACATGATGCATCACCAAATCAATTAAGTGCCTAGCATAAAAACCCTGTCATATCAGATAAATAATGAAACAAATAAGAACCCAAGCACAAATAAAATGCACAACTAATATTTCTGATAAGACATATGCGGTTCATAGTTTTTCTTAACAAATTTTTACAGGCTGTAATTTTTGTATCTATCATATTTTTTTCAGATTGGACAATGACTCTCATTCAATGAAAGCCTATTTGAAACATGACTCCATAGACGGTATTCGGCGACTATTGAACATGCCTAGAGTGTGACATCAATTATTGTGATATCTGATTCCCAAATAACCCTTCTCCTTAAAGATTGTCTCCTAGGAATGAAACGCATGCCTAAGATTAACCTGCCGTTAGTCATCTCTTATCCAGACTCCAAAAAATAAAGTCGCAACACGCCTACATATGAAAAGGAACGCACCAAAAAAAATTCAATAATCTTCAAAAGCAACACTAAATATAGCACCACAATTAGTTTCCTCATCACGGCTCGTTAAAAAACCATCGCATCCCCTTTTTTTAGAGACGCCGAATCGTTCAAATAAGAGAAACCTGCACCAAAGAATCCACAGTACCTTATTACAACACCTTACTCCATAAACAATAAAAAAATGTTTGCATATACATTAATCTATAAATACCATATGAAAAAGAACGCACCAAAAAAATCCATGGACCTTTAAAAACAACATGGACTAAACCCCCATAGTTAGTTTCCTCATCATGGCTTATTAAAAAACCGTTGCACCCCCTATTTTTTAGAGACGCTGAATCGTTCAAATAAGAGAAACCTTTACCAAATAATCCTATTGCAACACCTTACTCCATAAAAAAATGATTAAACTATAGCATACATTTAAAATATAATCCAATCTTACTCACCTTAACCTCAATGTAGTCTCGTTCTCGCAAACCATCATCAAAAACCTCTAAACGACCACCACCTTTGGAGTTACAGAATCCTCTTCTCAAAAACTGTCTTCTAAGTGCGAGATGTGTACCAATATTTCTACCCTTTCTTATTAATCACTTATCAAGTAAATAAATTTCATTATTTCCATTTTCATAGTCTAATATGGGCCCTATATTTCATTATTAAAACTCAAACAACAAGAGTGCAAAGAAATCAAAGTATCCACATATAATAAGCTACCATCATATGTTTACACAATCTATATTTATATTGCCTTCGTATCTCACTATAAAAACTCAAAGAATAACAACACAAAAAAGGTTTGGCTGAGACTTATGAATACCAGACCAGATAAAAGGGTATCAGACCTGACATGGCTGCAAACACGCTACCATGCTGCACTACCAAGATTCTGGTCAATTCCAGCCTTTACGATCCGGCAATTCATTATGGTTGTAAAGTAGTAAGCGAACAAACACAATAATATCTTCATCACTAACAACAAACTTAAAAAGGGTATGCAAATAGGAGTGTAATATAAATAAACACCCACGTTAATATAACAAACTGATACAACAATATGTATAAAAGAGTATGCGACCCGCCATAGCTGCAAAAACAATGTGGTGCTGCCTTGCCAAATTGCATGTCAATTTTTTCGAGTTTTAAATGATCGTTTGGCTCAGAGAAGCAATCTAACCAATGTGTATCATAATTTGAGGCAGAAGCGGTGATAAAAGTCATAAACATATTTTTTATCCGATATGCAGAATTGGTGTTTGAACGAAAATTAAAAAAATAGATGGCGACACTATTTAGTGGCATGACTTCTTCTTTTCATTCTCGGCTCAACACAAATACAACGTACCTAAATACAAATTTGTTTATGGCTGTTACTGTCGTTGTCGCGTCATTATTGAATAACCATGACAGTCTAAACTAAATATCATATAAATTAGGTATACATTCAAAAGTAGCAGACATGTCAAGCGTTGAAGAGGCGTACCTTGCCGTCGTTCATGTATACAAATGTTTTGTTAAATTATTAGTTACCCGTGGTTGGCATCACACTATAAAATCAGAACATGTAATATTATTAGAAATAGCAAAGAGAAAATGATGGATTATCAATATGTGAAGCTTATACTTAACTTTAAAGATGTTGACTTTAATGCGACTTCGTTAGCTGACTTTATTTTTAATAACTACAGGCAAATACCATAACGCGGCTCGAGGCGTATACTGAGATGTCCAACTCCTTTCATAACCTGCTGTCGGGTGTTTCTGTAATTCTGTAGAATCGACTACACATATTAACCTAGAATTTTTGAGGAAAACATTGAGGTCACAAGAGCATTAGATTTTGAAGAAACATCAAACAACATCCCATGAACATTGTTTCCTGCTATCTAGTTTCTTTTTGTTAGGTCGTCTTGAAGGTTTCTTTAAAACCAGTTGTCCTACTGAGCTCAACCTTCTATCTAAGAAAGGTGCTTAGTAGGAACAACTGGATCGATTGGCTCAAATAAAAGCTCCGGGTTACGAAAGAATGTAATTCTCTCATGGTTGCACACCTGATAGGTTTCCTAGCCATGTTATTGACTTTTACGCTATCTATTCATACAGCTAATATTCATCATCGCCTCATCAAGGTAGCATGCATTTGGTGGGACATCAGATGTAAACAATAGTTACCAAGCACAATGTAGCATCTGATTATACGATAAGAGTTTTGTCATTGTCACGTATGCTGAATAAGAAGCCATTTTCTATATCTAAGCACGCATGACAGTGTCAAAACCCCTATCACACTCGAAAGATCAATCATGCATCCAAGTAAGGAGTCAACACCCAAACAAATATTATTTCATTCTTGAAATCGTTGTTGTTGACTCCTAACATGGATGCAAGGGTGGTCAATAGAGACGGGTACCTAAACTTAATGGCTAAAATTTTCAAGTTCGGATCTGGTTAAAAAGTTGGTGTTGTGTATACAATTTTTTGGCTTAGATTTGCGAGCACAGTTTCGACTAATAGAGTGTTCGACCCGCCATGGCTACTAACATATTTTTGGTTGATGCTGCCCTGCCAAGATACGTGTCGCTTTCATCTGTCATGACCTACCAATTTTGTATGGCAGGAATATAGTCAACGCACATAAGCAATAGTCTCTTCATCGCAAATGTATTTACCATTTGTTTGCATGGAGTGTACTTCGTAACAATGGAAGTATGATAAGGTTTTTGTCACTATCGTGTGAGCCAACTTATATTTGAATTTTTTTTATTAAACGAGTACATGTGATAGGAACAAAACCCTTATCACAGTTACCGTAACTAACTCTCTAACTATGATCGAAACCGCTACAACAATTACATTGTGCATGAACACTAGTTGTAAGCAATATTCCAGCAAAAGCCAATAACAAATTCAAAATAAGTCTACTATAACACATTGATACAATAATGTGTGTGACATTGAATAATTTAAATATGTAATAGATTTTTGATACCTTTCCTACTTTGTGTGTGACAAGGGGGGTGTGGGGGGTTAGGGGGGGGGGGGGGGGGGGAGGGGAGGACAGAGCATAGATGGGGGGGGGGGGGTTGGGGGCAGAGGGGGGGGGGGTGGGCAGGGGGGGTGGGGGGGGGGGGGGGGGGGGGAGGGGGGGGGGGTGGAGGGGGAAGGGGTGAGTGACGCTCAAAATATGAGCTTGATGTTGGGAAAGAGTGTAAGTCTGGCATGGTTGCACACCTAATAGGTTGCCTAGCCAAGTTGCAGACTGTCACTTCTTTTGTTGTACCTACTTGTGTTCATCATCACCTCATGAGGATAGGCGTCAACAATGGTTACCAAACTCGAATGTAGCAGCAAAATATACGATAAGGGTTTCATCACTTTGATACATGTGGAGTTAAGCTCCATTTTCTATATTTAAGCATGCGTAACAACGCTAAAACCTATATCACACTCCAACGATCATTCCTGTGTTCAAGTAATCTGTCAACCCGATCAGAAATACAATTCCACTTTCAAAAGCGTTGTTGTTGACCGATACTTAAAACATAGAGTTGGTCATTAGAGGCAGAAGTTAATAAGCTGCATACTCTCATTATATTATACTACTATATTAAACCTGAGTCCATATAGTAAATACATGATTTCCCATCAGTTACATAAACCTGTTTTACTTCACGGGTTCACTTTCATTTTAGTCACATCTTTTTCCACCAACTACCATCTCATTCATACTTATCCAAGAATGAAACGGTTTGGCTCAAACATGTGAGTGGAAAACCAGATAAAGGGGTATCAGACCCGGCATGGCTACAAATACGCTGTCGTGCTGTCGTGCCAAGATCCGGATTAGTTCCAGCCTTTACGGTCCAACAACCAATTATGGATGCAAAGCAATGAATGCCTCAACGCAATAGTATCCTGATCGGCAACAACAAAATCAAAAATGATCCATAAACAGGAATGTGATATAAATAATCATCCACATTCGTATAACACGCTGATACAATAATATGTGAACAAAAGTTTGTGACTCGCCATGGCTGCAAGCATAAGTTGGTTCTGCCCTGCCAATGCACGTGTCAACTTTTGTCAATTTTGAATGATCATTTGGCTAAGAGAAGTGTCTAAGGCACTCATATTCATCATCGCCTCATTAAGGTATCATGCAATAAGGAAAACAGTCAACACACAAAAGCAATGTTGTTTTCATCGCCTATGGCTGTGGGACACAAAACAATAACCAACCAATATTGTACCAACTGAAATTGGTAAAGAACCATACAAACGCAGTGTTATTGAAATACATAATCTGTTTTTAACTACTGTCATGATTCGCACGTAAACCGCTTATGCGCATTCTTATTCTTGAGCAGCGTTACGCGTACAACATCTCATTTAATGTTTTAGACGCTCATAGACTGCTCAAGAATTGGTACACATCATAAAGCAATTGAATGTCCCATCTAAACTTTCAAATCAATAATAACGACTCGATCTATTAGCTCAGATAAGAGCTTGAGGTACTGAGGAAGTGTAAGTCTCTTATGGCTGTAAACCTAGTAGACAACCTTACCAAGTCATACACTTTCACGCGTTCTACTGAGACTGATCTTATTCATCATGGCCACATGTTGTTGCTGCTTGATCAGTTGAACACGAAGCTGACCATTAGATTTGGAAACTGATAACTAAAAATAGCATATTTCCTCATACAACATCCATGTTTACTTGGTATAGGTGGCATATGCAATACACAAGGCGGCATCAGCAAAGCAACTTGTCTTCTTGAGACATGGGTCTGTTTGCCCAATCATACATCAACCAGCCTAAAAGCAACATGGAGGCTGCAAACACGATGTCGTGATGCCCTGCCAAGCTATGTGTCTCTTTTAGACGCGGGACAAAGGGTAAGAAAATGCAATTAAACATGAGCAAGGCATTAACAAAAGTCCTTGAACCCATCATGGCTGCAAACATAATCTAATGATGCCTTGCCAAGATACAGGGCAATTTTAACCATCACAATCTAACAACCTACCATCACTTGCCTTCTCCCACTTCATACATAACTTCTAGTTTTTTATGCATGGGTGTCAGCTATATTCTACTCCTGAGTAAGAAACATGAACTGAAACACGCAAACGCAAAAAACAATAACGTTACCCTTAAAATATTGAGTCGAACAAGGAAGTCTCGGTCATTCAATTAGGAAGTCTCAGTTATTATACTATGTACATTGTAATAGGCTAGAACGGGTATCAGGCTTGTTATTTAATCTAATATTGCATGTGTTTCGGGCTAAATCCTATGTAATCCCGAGCCTGGCCCATGAAAACACCTAGGTGTCCATAGGAAGTATATAAACCCTTCCCTAGCATGTTAGGAAGGGTTGGTTGTCATTCTTGTTCTCTTCTCTTAGCAAATGATAATCATCCTCTTTCTTTCTTTCCCTCTCTAGCTCTCTCTCTCTCTAAAACCTTTCATCTTTCTAGCTTATTTCCTATTTGTTTATTCTAGTGCTTATTATGTGAGATTATTAAAGCTATAAAGTGATATCATTCGCCCGGGGTATTGTGTTGTTTTGTGGTTGTATAGCTTTTTTGTATGCTTATTTTAAGCATAAAGGGTCACGGCTTATTGTGTATAAGTTTTTTTTGTTCATAAAGCTTTAATACTTTTCTTATCAAACCATTAATTGCTTTCCTTGAAAACATAACTTGTCTTATTTGCTTGTTATAACAGTTTGTTTTAGCTTGTTTAAAGATAATAAAATATTGGCTAAATTTCCTAGTTATTATGCTTTTGATTATTTAAAAACCAAAAAAAAGCCTTGCACTTTCCTATAAAAACCGTAACTAGCTTATTTGTTCTATTTTTTCAAGGCTTATTGTAGTGGGAAATAGCTTTTCGTAGCTTATTGTCGTGCTTATTTGCTTTCCTATAAGTCTCGGCTAGATTTTTATATTGCTTATTCCCTAAAAAGCTTTAATCTTTTTCCGGTTATGCTTGTTGTAGCTTATTAGGGAATACTTTCTGTGGCTTATTTTCATGGTTTCGAGCTTAGTGTAAGCTTATTTGTCATGGCAAAAGAGTAGCTTATTAATGAATTTGTTTGAGTTTTAGCTTCTTTCAAAGCAAAAAGCCTTAAACTTACTAATCTAAACCCTAAGTAGCCTTAGTCTGTCTTATCTTCCTGCTTACTCTGTCAGTATAAAAAGACACTTAGGCGATTTAAGGTGAGAAAAAAAAACAAAAAGGACATTGTACTATCTAAATAGTATAAGCGATTTGGTAAGGTCAGGCGGTTTGTTAAAGAAGTACAAGCGATTTGGTCTCTCAGGCGATTTGAGCTAAATTTGATCAGGCGTTTTGTTCATCATTACCACGCGATTTAACCTAAGTGTTATATGCTGTTTGAGTTTCCAAAATCACGCGGTTTGATTCTTATTTCAGGCGATTTGTTTAGAGTATATCAGGCAATTTGAGCAAAGTGTTTGCGGTTTGTCACACTTTCTCAGGCGGTTTGAGTCTCCTCGATTAGGCTATTTGAGTATTTAAGTTAATATATTATGCGATTTGACACTCGTTGTTAGGCGATTTGAGTCCTCAAGCATCACACGATTTGAGCTAAATAAGTCAGGCGATTTGACAAGGATTTGGCGATTTGAGTTGTTTGTTTCAGATCACAAGCGGTTTACATTTTCGAGTTTCGAGTTTGCGGGTCTTATAACTACACTCTTTAGAATCGCGATCCTTCATACATCATCGCAACGTGCTTCATTCTTGTTGAATCATTTTGAAACGATTCTAAAAAAAACCTAAACCCACGTTCACTTTTAAAACCTTAATTGTTAAACATCTTTACTACTAGCCCTTAGTTTTTAAAACATTTTAATTTTTAGTTTTTATTTTTCAAAATTTTATTTATTTAATCTTTAGTTTTAATAGTTTTTACCATTCGTCATTCGTTAATAAACTCGTTCATCGTTAGTCTTTTTTAAGCTACAAATAACTACAATTCATAATAAACGCTATTAAAAGCATTCAGATTTCTCAAAACTACAACACATCACTTTATCTGTTAAAGATCCTCAATCAATTCCACACATCGAATTTTAATAGAATCGTCATTTTCTAATTATGAAGAGAGAGAGAGAGAGTTGCAAAAAATTCAATTATAGAATCATCATTTTCCAATTATGAAGACTAACTAAAACGAAAGAAGATTGCTTAGTATACTTTGAAATAATCAAGAAACATTCGATATATGTGTTTAATCTAAGGTTTGCATGTACGGGAACTGAAGTAGTATCTAAATGAGCATTTCAAATATACTTTGGTGACGTACATGATACATTCAGACTGAAGTTGTTTCATAATCTGGATCAATTGCAAGTGCAACTTGACATAGAAAATCTACATGAGTGTAAATGTGCTCAGGACACTATTTGAGACTTTTATCACCTCAAAAAAGGTAGATTCTACAAATCATGAAAGTCAAAATTTAAAACAGTGATTCAAAGACTACGCGAGCAAAGAACTTCAAACTTACAGACGTGAATTAATCTACTACATGGATGCACTCGAGATAAACATCGATAGAAGAGCACTTCATGAAAGTGAATGGCAGATGAAAAAAAAGAGGTTCATGCAATAAAGGAGATTGAAAAACGGCTGAATGAAAGCAAGATGCAGACACAAGAGGGAATAGTCAATGAGGTTATAGTACTGGATGCTGGTTTGGAATCTGAAGCAAGCATAAATGACAATACATCAACAGAACAGCAGGATGGAAGCGGTAGTTCAAGACATGCTGCAAATGCTGAACGAACACGGGTTGATACGATTGTTTTTGACAAAAAGAATGTTGCTGTCAGACCCTCATATGACAACGACACATTGAATGAGGTACACCACTCAAACAATGATACATTTGAAAATGTGTTTGCTCTTGAGATACATAATCATGAACAACTTGAAGTGGAAAACTGTACTAAGGTCAATCGCAAAGCTCAACAAGCAAATGCCTTATTGACAAAAGAGCTTGAGAGATATAAGGAAAAAGAAAAACATTTTGCAAATGAAACAACAAATGAATCTGAATACTGTAAACATATTAAGCTTTTAAATGAAGAAATTTTAAACCTTATATCTCAAGCTTGTCAAAAAGAAAAGTCTTTCCACAAAGAGAATAAGAAGTGTGCTGAGTATGTCCAACCGCTTTTACAAAGGAAAAATCAACTTGAAAAGTCAAATCAAGAGTTTTTGAAACAAATAAACGATCTTAACATTAAACTTAGAAAAACGGGACATACTGCTCAGACTTTTCATATGTTGCTTCCAAAAGAGGACAATGTTAATACGGGAAAAAAGGTCCTTGGCTTTGAGAACCAAAATGATGTTGAAAACCCTTTTGTCTGAAACAAAGCCAAGGATTTAACACCAAGTTTATATAACATTGATGAAATAGAAAATATTTGCTTTCTGATCATAAGATCATTCCTGAAGAAGAGTTAAAATATGAAGCTGAAAAACGTTTGAAAGTAAAACAAAGAAAATCTTCGCTCTCATATCATGGTTTTGTGTATGGTCTAACTCAGTTTGAAGAACCACCAAAAGTTTCTTTAAAAAGAAGACAAGTTAACTTGAAAAAACATTTGGAACAAGCTCAACCATATCAGAGTCAACCATATCAGAGTCATTTAGCAATGTGTAAGAGAACGAGATGTTTGAACAAAATTCTTCTTTAGAAAGTGAAAACCGTTGTCTCAAAAAGACCGTTTCCCAGTTTCAACATGATTTTTTAAAACTTGAAGCACATTGCATTAAACTTGAACTTCAACTGCAAAATAATGTTTTAAAATCAGGGCAACATGGTTAATTTTTGAAAGCAAAAAGTAATGAAGCCAAAGTTTAAAATGACATAGATGAAATTGAAACAATAAACATCGAATTGGAACATAGTGTGACTAAATTACTTTCATAAAATGAGCATTTACATAAGAATAATGGGCATTTGGAAAAGACTTACACAAATCTTTATGATTATATAAAAAAGACACGGGTTCTAACCATAGACCATAATGATTCTCTAATTGCACAACTGAACAAAAGGTCTATTGAAAATGATGATTTGAATGCTCAGATTCAGGAAAAGGTTTTTGCAATTGCTGCTTTGAAAAATGAATTAAGAAAGTCAAAAGGAAATAGTATGGATACTAAGTTTACAAAACCATCAATCTTGGGAAAACTGCCTTTACAACCACTCAAAAACAATTAAGTTGTTAGACAACCGAATGCGTTTAAATCTGAACGACCTAAATTTCCAAAACCATGGTTTGCCTCCCAAGTTGATGTGAAAAACGATTTGTCAAAACCAGTCACTCCTCATTATTTGGCTAAAGATTGAGAATCAGCTCTTGCAAAACCTCATCATGTGATTACCCCTAGCGAATCTAGGAATAGCTATAAGAACATGCCAAGATTTTGTTCTAATGACATGGTTCATAATCATTATCTAGAGAAAGCTAAGAAAAAGACACAAGAAAGAGACAAGAATTCAAAAACTAGTGTGATGCCTTTTGCTAGAGTGCAAAACACTGCTAATAGTAGCAAACCAAAACCTAGAAGCACTAATCAACAACTAGGAATTAGACCGCATCTAAGAGTAGTTACGTAACGATAATTGTTGTGCCCAAAGCAGAACACCCTAGGAATTCCAATTCTTTTTTGGACTCCAAACGCTTTATTTGCTTGACATATTAGAAATGTGTCTTTAATGCAAATCTGATGCTTATTCAACAAAACTCCTGAAAGTGGTGAATTATCGTGTTAAGAAACAATCCCATAAGACTAGAAACAGAAACATAACCATAGAAAAGAAAAGCAATGCTAAGAAACCTAAAAGACGAATCTCTATAAGACAAAAGTTTTACCCAAACAAGACTTCCGTTGTGTATTCCCAAACAACGCCTGATGAGATATGGTCTTACATGGAAACCAACGGGTAGAATCTTTACTTTTGTTGGTCTTGGGTGGATTTCCACAGAAAAGACTGTTAGAACTTTCCTAAACACAAATGATAGTGCAATACCATTAGGAAATGAAACATGTTCTCCTAACACTGTTATTTTTGCAAATTCTTCTTCTTTGAGTACAGGTACTTCCACAGCTTCCGAACCTATTTCTTCAAAGGGTTCATCTAATGTAAATAATTTATCATCCTATTCTTTGTATAAACATTCTATTTTTAATTTTGTTATAAAATATTTTTGAAAAAAAAATACAAAAATATAAAATTCCAAAAAGAAAAATACAAAAATATAAAACTTCAAAAAGAAAATACAAAATAAAAAAAATTCAAAATACCAAAAGGAATCTTCTCGACAAGTCTCTTGGCATCGATAACATTTACGTACCTAGAAATGTCGATTAACATTGACACGGGTATGTGAAAGAAGTTCGAGCATGAGTTCAACTGTTCCAAAACATGTCATTTCTAATTTTTCTTGATGGCTTTCATATACTTCTGTACGAAACACACGTTTCAAAGAAAAAAGTGTACGTGTCAGTGCACTTATCTCAAGAAAAAAAGAGAAATCTTCTTGTTTTCAAGCAAATTTTATTTAAATTTCTTCAAAAGGTTTTTCAAAAGGTTTTCAAAATCTTTCAAAATTTTCCTCATCAAAATGGCTTGTGTACACCTTAGTACACAACTCGATTTTCAAATAAAAGGTGAGTGTACGCTTCAGTGCGCTTTACCTTTAAAGAAGAGAAATCTTCTTGTTTTCGAGCATTCTTATCAAAAACTTTTCAAAAGTCTGCTCAAAACATACGACTTCTAAGTAAATATCAGCTTAGAACTCGTTCTTCAAATAAAGGAAAGTGTGCACTCATGTACATTTATCCTAAAAATGAGAAGATAACAACTTCTTGGACTTGAGTTGACACAAAACGTCAATTCAAAGACATTCAAAGTCTTTAGAGCTCAAGTAACATTGGTTTTCAAACAGTTAAACACAGTTTTTCAAGAATTTCTCAAAAGGTTTTTCAAATTCTTTCAATGTTCAACATTCCCTTCTTACGAAACTTTCAAAAGTCGAATCATATATTGGAAAAATGGATCAATTTTTTAGGGGGTGCTTTTAAAACTAAGTTTTAATGCTTTTAGAAATATTCTCACATGTCTACTTTGTGTATCTAAAATATTTCAAAATGTTTAAACAAATGAAAGATGTTAAATGTAAAAAATATTTAGACTCTCATTGATAACCAAAGACTTCTTACTATATATAACTATAATATAGATATATAAATATATAATAATAATCAATAATTATAATTCAATTATAGTATACGTGTTCCGAAAGACTTAGAGAAATTGCTTTTAACCAAAGCAAAATCAAAAATCCCTTGGGTCGTTTCCCAACAAGGTGCGAATTAAAAATCGAGAACGTTCGTGATCGCGTGAATTGAATGGATAAAGATTTTTAGGTTGGGATTCCAAATTCTATGATTAAAATGCAAAAACGATTAAAGAAGACCTAAAAACGAAAGCTAAAAATGATTTAAACCTAAAAACGAGAACGAGACCCAAATCCCGTTCATTAAAAATACAAATTCTACAAAATTAACCCTCCGAGAACAAATCTAATTTTCCTAAGTGCCAAATGATAAAAGAAAATTTAAAAAAAAAGAATTATATTTTTTTGACTTTTTAATAATTTATTATGATTTAAAAACAGTTTTGAAAAGAAAAATTAATAAAAAAACTAAATAAATTGGGAAAAATCTGAAAAAAATGCAAAAAAGTACTTTGAGAGTTTCTGATTCTATGAAAAATAAAAGTGAGAAACCAGCTTATCTAAATAAGCTGTTATAAACTGAAAATGGCTTATGGCTTAAAAGGGACAAAAAGGCTATAAAATTAAAATGGGGTGAAACTTAACCAGATGGCCCTACTGGTGCCGCTGGTTAAGTGTGTGTTTGTGTGAGACTTGTATGTGTGAAGAGGGAGGTCTAGGGGTCGAATCCTCGGCCTCCCTTTTTGCAAATTATTTTTTTTTAATTTTCTTTTTTCAAAATTATAAAACAGATAAAAATAAGAAAGTTTAAAAAGGTGAGTTTTAACAAAAACTTGAAAATAACCTTGAATAAGCAAATTAAAAGGGCAGATTATGGCTATTTTTATACTAAGGCTAAAAAAGAAAACTGTTAAGCTACTTTAATCACAGATAGGCTAGGCTAACAACTAAATAAGCTAAGGCGGAACCTACTCTAATCCTAATAAGCAAATCTAACCAAAATAAACAAGTGCAAATAAGCAAAAATGGGTAAAAATGGCAGGCAAACAGCCTAAAGGACCACTTTTGGGCTTATTTTTAAGCACCTTAAGGGATCCTTATGGCTTAATAGGGTATACCCCTATAAGTATTGGCCTATAAGCTTCTAAATTTAGCAATCAATTAGGAGTTTGAAACACTTATAGGGCAAGAAAAAGTTGAATGAAAAAGCCTATATTCACTCAGTAGCTGCTGAGTTGGTGTTTTGGAAAGACAAAATGGTTACTTTTAAGCTTAAAAATAAGGTGATTAAACAGAACCTTATGAAAAAATGACCTCAAAACAGATGAAATTTGAACCTCAAAGAATAATTATCAATAATAAAAATTGAGTTTGAAATTCAGAATAAGCTAGAAAAGCATTTTGAAAAAAAAACTGTTTTTAAAAGAAGAGGACACTTAACAATATTAGACAGTTTTTGGTAAAGACAAAAGGAAACCTAAAAGTAACTAACCTACTGCATTAGACACTAAAAACAACACTTAAAACAAGACTCAAAAGTTGGTTTTAAAAAAGTAAATCAAATAAGCACTTCAAACTGTTTTGTCATGACAAATTTCAAAGACAAATTAGGAAAGACTCAAAACAAGCTTTAAGACCATAAAACTTGGAGAAACAGATTACCAGCAACTTAAGAATGCTGGTTAAAGTAAACCAAGTGACCCAAAAGGTTTTTCACACAATTTGACCCACTTTGGACATCTATCCCAAACACCCCTTTAAGTTACAAAATCAAATTTCGAGCTTGGATTTCAAAGTTTTAAGCAAAGAAATTTAAAGACAAATAATAAGCAATGACTAATAAGCAAAAAGCAGTAATAAAAGCACAAGATTAAGCACTAAAATAAACAGACAATAAATAATTAGAATAAGCAAATCAAGACAGTTTAACATAAAAAACTTAAACTAAAGGCATAAAGGCATTAAACAAGCATAAAAAACATAAATAAGCACCAATAAGCTTAAAGTAAGCAATAATAAGCACTTGTACAGTAAATAAGCAAAAAATGGAAAATGGAAACTTACAAAAGTCCAAAGCTTATGGCAAGGAAACAAGCCCTCAAACAGCTTATACACCTTTCCTATAGCTTCCCAAAAAGCACTAACCCAAGGCCATCCATTATATACCTTGCTCCTTTGAATTTGACAGCTTCTTTTTTTTGTGATTTTTGATTTTTCAAACAGAATTTAAAACAGGCTTTTATATAAACTTTTAATGACTTAAAAGCTTGTATAAGAGCTTAACAATGGTATTTAAAAGACAAGTAATGATAAATGACAATATTTAAAGATAACTTGAAAATTTCATTAACTTAAAAGAAATTACAATGCTGAAATTTAAATGACAATAAAATTAAATGATAAGTATTTAAAAGACAATATTAAAATGGTACAAATCTTGTTAATACAAAGTTGGACTTAACAAAAATTCGACAAAGAGAAAATAAGCTAACTAGTCCTATTTATACTAAAAACTCTTTAAGTCTTGGTCTCCTCTTGTTGTGTTTCTTTGCTGAGAGAGATCAAGCATATGTGTTTGTTTTGAGAGAGAGTCTTCAAAATCAATCTAAGCCATTGATATTTCTTGGTCTCAAAGTCGTGTTGATCAAATCCCTTGATTTCATTGTCTAATGGTGTTGTGAGGGATTGCCAACATGGAAATTGGAGTTTTGTGAGGTGGGGATAAAGGAGAGTGACATTTTTGTTGTGGTGTGAAGGGTTTTTGAGGTGGGAAAGTGACAGGGATGGTGATGGGGATGTTTGGCGGGAAAATTTGGTTTAACATAAGGTGCAGGGTAAATGTTTTAGGGAAAAGGCAAAATAGGTCCTTCAAGGTGTATAATGCGTTTTCAAGTTAAGTCCTTGTGGTGTATAATGTTTTTATGGGTTGGCTAGAAAGGTCCCTAATCGTGTATGGTGTTATTACAAGGACAGTCCTAAAAGGACTAACGGCCGTTGGTTAATGGCTGTTTTGGACTAACAACAGTTAAGGCATTAGGCCTTTTTAATTGTTTATGGGCCGTTTGGTGTTCAAAGAGAAATTTGGGCCTTTATAAGACTTTGGGCTTTTTTCTTTATATAAGTCTTGCTATAATTACACTAATGGGCTAACCCGACCCATTAGATTGGTACGGGTGGGCCCATTAAGTGTTTCTTCGGTTTCGGCTTTGACCTTTGACTTTGTCGGGGTTGACTTTGACTTGGTTGACTTTGACTTTTTGACTTTGGCTTTTCCACGCTTTTCCATTCCGTGCTCGGTTTTGTCGTTTTTGGCTTCGTTTTTCGTCCTTTCATCGAATATCCGTTTCCTGCACAATATAAATGAAAACATACAAATACAATGTATTTTTGGTACGTTTTTAGTCATTTAAGTCCGGTTTTAAAAGTCAAATGTATGTGAATTTAAGCACATACCAAAATCCCCCATACTAAACTATTGCGTGTAACCAATATTAAAAAAAATAAGCTAGAAAATTTAAGCACATGCAAAAATAAGCAATATTAAAAAAATGACTTTTTGTAAAATATGAAAATAAGCTAGAAAAATAAGCCAAGAAAACTAACAGATTTAGCTATGTATACACTAAGTCCTATATTCTAAACTGATGGGCTATTTTTAGGCAAATAAGCTAATGAAATCAAAAGACAAGCTAAAACAAATATTACCCTACACCTATTAAGCTACTACAAACAAGAAAAAGCCAAGTAAAACAGACAGATTAGCACAAAAGAACAGACAGAAAAGCCAGAATAAGAAATTAAGAAGAGAACACTAAACTGCATACACAACAGCCTTAAGGGCACTTTTTTTTGCTTAAAAATAAGCCCCTTAGAGTGGTCCTTTAGCTTAACAGCTTACTAAGGCTTAAAGGGTAGCTTAGGGACTATCTAAAACAGCTAAAAGATAACACTTTGGAAATCAAACAAGCAGCTAAAATGGCCAATGAAAATGACTGTTTGCACCAGGGCAACTATTTTGAAAAGACCAAGAGGCATAAGCAGGCTTATAAATAAGTCATAAAATAAGCTCAAAAAAGAAAATAAAGTTAAAACAGATGGAGAGAAGCTCCTAATGAGCTTATACTCAAAAATTAAAAAGCTAAAAACATTTTTAAAGATCTGATAAAAGGAAATGAAAAATGAACAGTTTTGACTATGAAAAATACTTACAAAAAAAACTTTAACATAATATGCAAAACACAAAGAGACTCAAAGACTTTACAACTAATTCCATTATGGACCTTTAAAGGACACAAAAATGACACACAAAAGACTGTTTTTAATTCTCAATCAAATAAGCTCTTGTGGACAGATTTTACCACACAGATTCAAAGGGGCTTTTTAGAAAACCTTAAAAACAACTTTTTGACTTCAAAACTAAAAAAAAAACAGATTGAAAACATCTTAAAAAGGCTGGCCAAAGTTGGCAAAAAGACCTAAATGGTTTTTAACACTTGTTTGACCCTGTTTGATCCACTAACCCAAACACCCCCTTAACTTTTAAAACTGAATTTTAAAGCTGATTTTGAAGGTTTTAAGCTTAAGTTTTTGAAAAACAGAATATCAACAAACAATGTTAAGCATGAATAAGCAAAGTCCAAACAAAAATAAGCACCTAAATAAGCAAAATAAGAATAAGCAGTTAAGAGCATATAATGATAGTTTTGCATAAAAACTTAAACCAAGGATATTAAAGCAATAACAAAGCATAAATAAGCATAAAGGACATAAATAAGCACAAAATAAGTTAAGCTACAGTAATAAGTAAAAATTTGGAAAAGTGAACTTACAAAGGTCCTTAGCTCTTGGCAATGAAATATGCTTTCAAAAGCTTATAATCCAATCCTAAAGCTTCCCATGAAGCACTACCCCAAGGCCTTCCTTAATGCACCTTGCTCCTTGCTTTTTTTTTTATATTTTTGTGATTTTTTTTTGTTTTTTTTTGTTTTTTTGAAAGAAATGTAAACAAGCTGATATATTAGATTTTAAGAACTTAAAAACTTATATAAAACCCTAAGAACAATATTTAAATGACAAATAAGCTTAAATGACAAGTATAAAAAGAAAACTCATAAATTTGCATAAACGTGAAAAAGTAAATTGCAAGTATTTAAAAGACAGAATTTAAATGACAAATAATTAAATTGCAGTAAATAAAAAATGGTACAAATGATGTTTTACAAGCTTTTGACTCTTAACAAAATTCAACCCAACTAATAAGCAACATACTGCTTATATTTATACTAAGAGTTCTAGGGTTTTCTTCTTGTGCTTTCTCTGTGAGAGGCTTAAGATTTGTGTTTATTGTGTGAGAGAGTAGCCAAAGCTCATCTTAGCCCTTCATTCTTTCTTGGTTCCTAATCCCATCAATCTTGTCCCTTTATTTCTTTGGCCAATAGGATTTTCAGGGATTGCCAAAGTGGCAAGAGCCCATGTGGGGTGTGGGGTGATGGAGAGTGACAGTTTTGTTGGGTGGTAAATAGTAAACAAGGCAGGGGAGACAATGAACAGTATGTGGGGTTGTTTTGGCGGGTATATGGGGTTTATATCTGTTTGGGTATTAAACAGGGTAAAGTTTGGGAAGTTGGCAAAAACAGTCCCCCACCTTGTATTAGTTTGTTGCAATGGTGGTCCTTGTGGATAATGATGGTTAAGGTTTAAAGGGAAATAGGCTAACGACAGTTTAAAGATTTATTTGGGCCATACATGTTTCTTTGGGCCGGTGGATTTATAAAAAGAGTATTTAGGCTTTTATTTAAACTTGGGCTTGAAAGTCTTCATATAATATGTAAATGGACTGATCCGGCCCATTAAATGGATACGGGTGGGCCCTCTTCTCATTAACACCACTTATTCGGCTGAACGACCCATTAGATGGGTACGGGTGGCCCATTAAGTGTTTCTTCGATATCGGCTTCGGTTCTGACCTTTGACTTTTGTTGACTTTTTTGCTTCGATTTGACTTTGGCTTTTCCACTCTTTACCATTCCGTGCTTGATTTTGTCCGTTTTTGCTTGATTTTTCGTCCTTTTCTCGGATATCCGTTTCTGCTACAATAATAAAATGATAACATATTAAATACAAAGTTTTTTTGGTATGTTTTGGTCCATTTATGACCGGTTTTAATGGTCAGAGGTTTTAATGTGTAATTAAGCATAACATAACCATAACAGAGGTCGTCCCAACCCACATCTTCGACTGCGGGTTGTGAGCGTGTGGAGATGATACTATCTCATATCGGTTACTGGGGTGGGTCAGACTTTCTTAAGGGTGTAGCGCCCGATTGTGTAGAGGTTTTTTGATTATGTTGGCACGATTGGCTTCGGTCGTGTGCAAGTGTCTTAGGGGTGTCGTTGCACTTTTGTTCTCGAGCTAGGAGTTCAGATGTGATTTGGGTTGGTCCCGGGGAATGTGACTCGGGGTAGATCACGACGACTTGTGGATTATGAGGATTGTGGATTGAGACTTCGACGTAAATAAACACTGTTGATCATGATATTTCCTTGAACCAAATCTCAAAAACCTAGGATTGGGAGCAAATTGATTCATTGCCAAAAACGAATGATACCTATTTTTTTGATAAAATTGCACAATAGCGTTTAGTTCCCCAACACACCAATCCCTACGACACAAACTTGGCCGTCATGTGCTTTGTTCATCCAGAGTCAACAATGATTAGATGTCAATAAATGAAGTTGTTACAAATTGCAAGAAAATTAGAGGACGGATTGGGGGAGAATACATGACAAATTGGATCACTAGAATTATTTGTGTGTTTCAAGTCATTAGTTATCCTTGTTGCATTATCTATGCAAAACAATTTCTCTTATTGAATCATTTTATTCCTACTTTTGGCACCTATTATTTTTGTCTTAGGAAACCCATTTATATCCTGAATGGGCATTGTGTTTTATCCACCATTTCTACGCATTACTAGTTTTCTCAATAAAGCATAACTATAGTAACTACTTGAAAATTCTGACAGTGGATTCTGGATGCAATTGTTTTTCTTATGTTTGTTGCAACTGATTTGTTCGCTTGTCTTTTGGGTTTTCTGGTACTAATAGGCACTATGTTAGGCTTCTTAGTTCTAGCATTCACGTCATTTAAGAATTTATAAAACACAAAGCATCATGATTCGAATTAAACCTCACATTTTCCACATGTTGCAACACAACAGCATTATACATTCGAAGTTATGGATTTTAAAACTGTCATTTAAACGCAGTTCAAACTTTGTTTTATTAGAATTCTAGATATTCCTATGGTGGTCTTCTACTTCAGTCCTCTTTAAATTCAATTGATTAGTGTTTGGCACGGCTGATCTTTTGATTGTGTGGATCCTAGGCGTTGGTCTGCTGACCACTAGTTCTGCGAGTTACTTGTATTATGTAGACATTGGCGGGATTAGTATTCCTATAAGTATGAGGAACAATATGTGCTATAGTTTGTGTTGTCCTGTATCAATCGCCACATACATGCTTGGTTTATCCACATTCGTTTTTTTTACAGCTTGCCTTGCTGTTTGAGGCAAATTCTATGTAGTGACTGGTTTTGATAAACCACCTGACAATTAGGTTTTTTGAACCGATTACCCATACGGTCCACGCTTTTCCATTCCGTGCTCGGTTTTGTCCGTTTTTACTTGATTTTTCGTCCTTTTCTTAGATATCCGTTTCCTGCACAATATAAATGAAAACATACAAATACAAAGTATTTTTGGTACATTTTTGGTCATTTAAGTCTGGTTTTAAAGGTCAAAGGGTATGTGTAAATAAGCACATACCAAAATCCTCCATACTAAACTATTGCGTGTCCTCACGCAATGCTACAAGTAAGCACTTAGAAAACTAAGAATCTCAATCCCCCTCGACTAATAACTTCGAAAAGTAGCTAAGTGTTCGTCAAGGGAAGATAAAGAATCAAGAGTTTAGAAAAACCCCGTTTTTACCATTTTTATTATTTATACTAACCACCACTAATATTTTTGTATTTTCCTTTTTCTTTACTAACTAATACGTTTGACTTTCGTTATTTTCATTTGAGATCATAGAAAAAGATGCATTTCAATCCTAAATGCCCTAAAAATGATAAATTCATCGTTCCCGACTTTTCACTTATTCCAAACCAAGCTAAAAACCAAATCACCGTTAAATATAAGTTAAGATGCTAACACTACTCATATTTGCAACTTGTAAACTTTTTGCACCCGACAATTATTATATATTAGGTGAATGTGCTATTTCAAATTTCAACTATGGATCAACGTTTTACAAAATTCTATGCTTCACGTTCCACCCGAGAATAATGAGTTTGAAGGCGAGATCATCCCATGTAGCGACTTTCGTCTCGACACATCCCAACCTTGCGGCTAAGTGACCAGGCTTTTGACACCCCACAGAGACTAGTATCGGGACTCACAGACCTTCGGTTTCAAAGACTCTTAGGTTTCCCGTATATACATAGCTTATTTAGAAAAACTTAAAATAAAATAGTCTTAGTTCAAAAGCATATTTAAATTGAAGAAAAAGAGATTTTCCCTATATTTATTAACTCATGTTTACTACACTTAATACAATTATTCATTCTTAAGGAAATCCTCGACCTTTTAGAAGGCTGCAATATCGGTTGTGAGCTGGCAAGATGCAACAAACTTTTATCAGTCTCAGATTATTATTCTTACTATGGGCTTTCTTTAGAAGGCTGCAACATCGGTTGTGAGCCGGCAAGATGCAGCAAACTTTTATCAGCCCACAGTTTATAATTATTACCACAATTTTTTTTTTCATTTTTTTCCATTTTTTTAACATATAATTACCATGATATAGAGAAAATTTCATTTTAAAAATTTTAAGTATAAATTTGAACTAAAATTATTGGTATCGACTATACTTCAAAAATTGTTGATTTAAGTTTAATTTTTTAACTACATAAAAATTGTTGATTTAAGTTTAATCTCCAAAAATAGCACGTATTATTTTCCGGTTAGAAGCTTATGGGAGAAAAAGCCACAAATTACATACATGAGCTCTTAAGATTTCCAAATAATCCTTGTTTAGCATCCAACTCATAATCAACTCTATCATTTTTCGTTCTTCGCAAATTTTTTGCGAACGCTTAGCCTAAAAGTTAATGAACAAGCTAGAGCTCAACACGCTCGATCGGGTCAAAATTTATTCTTATTCTACCCAGCAGGAAAGTCAAAATTGAGACAAAACACTTATTTTATTTTTGAAAATTTTTAAAATTTTTTCATTTTTTTTGAAATTTTGGTGGTAAAAACCGGATTACGTGAAAACAACAGCTGCATGCACAATCAAATCGATAGATCCCCCCCATACTAGAATTAAACATTGTCCTCAATGTTTTAAGAAGGGTCTCTACGTAACTTCCGATGATGTTAAGTTCAGGATAGAGAATAAGGAGAAGTGGGGATTGCACTTGGATGATTTGTTGCAAACAAATCTTCACGATATTCCTCATGTGAAACATTGTAGACATTAATCTTGTGATTGATTCTGTGAGGTTCGTTTGAATTAGCTTGAAGTGTCATTTCTCATGTTCAAGATTAATCTTTCATTTCCGTCACGGAGAATCATTTCTTCTCCATGAACGTCAATCAAAGCACGAGCGGTTCGTAAGAATGGTCTTCCCAAAATAACGGGGACTCGCGGATCGCTTTCATAATCAACAATGACAAAATCAGCGAGAAATGTGAATTTTCCAACCGGAACAAAGACATCTCTTGCAATTCCTTTTGGAGTGCAAATATCACGGTTAGCAAGTTCAAGAGTCATTTGGGTGGAAATAAGCTCGGGTAACCCTAACTCTTTCCACACCGAGAGTGGCATCAAGTTTATGCTAGCATCTAGATCGGCTAGGGCCTTGCACTTGAGCTTACTAAAACCACACGGAATGAGAAATTTCCCAGGGTCACCTAGCTTTTCGGGAAGCTTCTTTAGGATAACCGCTGAGCAATTTTCATTAAGGGGTGTGTTTGCCAATTCAATAAGCTTCTCCTTGTTAGAAAAGAGAGACTTAAGCATCTTCTGATATTTTGGGATTAAAATCAATGCATCGGCAAGAGAGATATTGATGTGAAGTTGTTTAAACATGTGCCAAAATTTATGAATTTGAACTTCATCTTTTTCTTTTTGTTTCTCTTGGTTCATTCTTGACGGATAAGGAATATGAGGATAACGAGGATCCCTTTGGTGAATCATAAAGTTTCTTTGAGAAGGAGGTTTAGCTTTTTGGACTTGAGGAGGTGGGACCTTAATGGTATACTCACCATGTTCCGGGTCCGTTAAAGTCTCCTCTACACGTTCATCCTCCTCCGGATTAATGAATGGAGGAGGCATTGGAACGGTAGGTCCATCAAGAATCAAAAAAAAACAAAACAAAAAAAAAAAAAAAAAAAAACCACTTCGAGTGGTAATGGCTATCAATTCACCCCCCCCACCCCCCCATCGGGTTAGCAACGGTGTTGCTAGGGAGAGATCCCGAACCCGAGGTAGAAGCGGTGTTCATTTGAAAGAAACTAGCCATCATGTTCTTAAGTCATTTGTTTTGATTTAACATGAAGCTGGATTGAAGATAGTATATCATTACCTTAAACTCATTTTTCACATTGTTAATTTGAGCTTGCATGGCTTTCATATTAACATCATTTATTTTCTTAAATTTTTCCAACTCACTTAAAGGAACATTTTGGTTTTGTTGAATTAGAGCTTGATAATTTGCATTTTGATTGAAATTGTTTCCTCGGTTATATCCTTGAGGTTGGCTAAAACGGTTTTGATTATTTTGCCCGTTTGGTTGAACAAAACCTGGTGGTCTTGTTTGATTAACCACACCTGGAGGACGATAACCGGCATTACCCTGATTGTAGTTACCCGTGGCTGCTGCAACGTATCCTTGAATATTATCCCGATATTCCGGGAAAGTGTTGCCATCGGCGGCGAGACACTGATAATAAGGATGAGGACCACCGCAAGTAACACAAATCTCCTCAACAGCTTTTACGGAAGCTGGAGGTGGGGTAGCTTGAAATTGTTTAAGAATAGCCGTCATAGCGGTAGTCACAGCACTCGTTTGCTGATTTACTGCATGAGTAAGCTTGGCTATATCGGAAGAAGAAGAATTACCATCACTTGATTTCACTTGAGAAACAACCGATTTGTTTCGTGAATTGCGGACCTTGGATTTGTTTTCGATAATCGTCAACACATCTTGAGTACTTCTTTCCAAGAGATTGCCACCGGCGGCAGAATTCAAGGAATCCTGGTCGGAAGGGTTCAAGGCATTATAGAAAGTATCGAGTTGGTGCAATTCAGTGAAACCATGATGAGGACAAGCACGAAGGAGATCTTTGTATCGGTCCCACGCCTCATGAAACGATTCATCAAACTTTTATTGAAAATTAGAAATTTCATTTTGATGTTTTTGTAGTGCTTGGGGGGTAATAAATTAATTAATGAATTGGACACGAGTCATCCCAAGTGGTATAGAACGGGGGGGGGGGGGGGTGCTTTTTCAAGCTACCGGCGGGCTGCCCTCGCAAGAGAGTGAAAAGGAAAAAGCATAAGCTTAATCGCATGATTCGGCACATCCTTGTATTTGATTGTGGAAGTTATTTTGTTGAACCAACGGATGTGGTCATGAGGATTGTCTTTCTTAAGTCCGAAGAATTGGTCCGAAGTCATCATATTAATGAGACTGTGCTTGAGCTCGAAAATGGCTCAGCAAGAATTGGTGGAAACCACGATTGCCTCCGCATAACACTCGGTGGCGTGCAACGGTGTAATTCCGTACTGTACACTGGATAGGCCTTCATAATACGGTGATTCTTCAAGAGGCGCACGTTCCGACTCTTTGATTAGAACGTCTACGATTACGACGTTTTGGATTTGAAGTGGTTGGATTAGAAGAAGAATTACCAACGAGATTAGAAGAAGAACGAGTGCGCATGCACTAAAAAGATAAAAAGAAAAATATTTTTGGTTTTTTTTTTCAATTTATTTTAATGGACAAAACGAGATTGAATAACTTAAACCAATAATCGACAATCTTCACGGTAGCTCTTTAAAAGAAAAACGCACAAAGGAGCGGAGGAGTAGGAAAAACCGCGAGCTATAAAAAACCTTTCTTCCCTTTAGGGTCCCGTATGTTCCTCGGAACAAACCCTTCCTTCATACCCCTCTTAGAGTTTGTTAAACTTTTAAAGGTGAGCCGTACGTTGCTAGTGACACAAAGGCAAGTTTTGAATCTTTTGTTCGGGAACTTATTATGATAATGCTCAAGATGCAAGCATTATATTGATGATGGATTTTTATTTCTTGATTAAGGACGTTTTTTTAATGTTTTTGATTTTTCTTGATTTTTAGTTTTTTTATCTTATACTAATACTAATAAAAGAAAATAAAAAATATATTTGTGTTTTTTATATTTTTATAAATAAAAGGTAATATTCTAAAAAATACTCTATTTCTTGAAGGTCGGATTCGGCATCAAAGGGAAGATCATCATTTCCTAGTGGAAATGTGATGTGAGCGAGTTCACCGGCGAACTCCTCAAGAAAATAGTCGCTAGTCTCAGAAATCGGGAGACTAGGTGAAGAAGAAGTGGTACTGCCACTTAAAGAATTATGAAAGGGAGGGAGAGGAGATGAAAGATTACTATTTCCTGGTGGAAATGAATCACTTGCGAGATAAGCTTCGAATTCTTCCCAAATTAATTCACTTTCTTCGATGGAAGTAAGTGTGGGGGAAGAAGAAGAGGACTTGGTCACAGGTTCTGAAATCGGAGTGGGATTGCCACTCAATTGATTATCATGATATGGAGGGAGATCTTTGGTTTTATCAAGATTTAGCAAGTTCTCAATAATGTCTTCCTCCGGATTAAAGATATCATCATTAACGTCCGGTGAAGTTAAGTCGGTATGAGAAGTGAGAGAAGAAGTGGGATTGCCACTTGGATGATTTGTTGCAAACAAATCTTCACGATATTCCTCATGTGAAACATTGTAGACATCAATCATGTTGATTGATTCTTGATGAGGTTCGTTTGAATAGCTTGAAGTGCCATGTCTCATATTCAAGATTAGTCTTTCATTACCGTCACGGAGGATCATTTCTTCTCCATGAACGTCAATCAAAGCACGAGCGGTCCGTAAGAAAGGTCTTCCTAAGATGAGGGGGACACGAGGATCGCTTTCATAATCAACAATGACAAAATCAGCGGGAAATATGAACCTTCCAACCGAAACAAAGACATCTCTTGCAATTCCGACCGGAGTACAAATATCACGGTTAGCTAGTTCAAGAGTCATTTGGGTGGAAATAAGCTCGGGTAATACTAACTTTTTCCAAACTGAGAGTGGCATCAAGTTGATGCTAGCACCTAGATCGGCTAGGGCTTTGCACTTGAGCTCACTAAAACCACACGGAATGAGAAATTTCCCAGGGTCACCTAGCTTTTCGAGTAGCTTCTTAAGGATAACCGCTGAGTAATTTTCATTAAGGGGTGTGTTTGCCAATTCTATAAGTTTTTCCTTATTAGAAAGGAGACTCTTAAGCATCTTTTGGTACTTAGGAATAAGAATCAAAGCATCGGCAAGAGAGATATTGATATGAAGTTGTTTAAACATTTGCCAAAATTTATGGATTTGGACTTCATCTTTTTCTTTTTGTTTCTCTTGGTTCATTCTAGACGGATAAGGGATATGAGGATAACGAGGATCCCTTTGGTGAATCACAAAGTTTCTTTGAGAAGGAGGTTTAGCTTTTTGGACTTGAGGAGGTAGGACCTTAATGGTAAACTCACCATGTTCCGGGTCCGTTAAAGTCTCCT
The DNA here is from genome assembly GCA_026074375.1 of Tanacetum coccineum. NCBI lineage: Eukaryota > Viridiplantae > Streptophyta > Magnoliopsida > Asterales > Asteraceae > Tanacetum > Tanacetum coccineum. Next base: position 17,450 of record BQNB010047190.1, on the reverse strand, counting down.
CTACACGTTCATCCTCCTCCGGATTTATGAATAGAGGAGGCATAAGAACGGTAGGTCCATCAAGAACAAGACCACTTCGAGTGGTAATGGCTTTCAATTCACCCTTCGGGTTAGCAACGGTGTTGCTAGGGAGAGATCCCGTACCCGAGGTAGAAGCGGTGTTCATTTGAAAGAAACTAGCCATCATGTTCTTAAGCTCGTTTGTTTGATTTGACATTGAAGCTTGAATTGAAGATTGCATTTCATTCCTTAACTCATTTTTCACATTGTTAATTTGAGCTTGCATGGCTTTTATATTAACATCATTCATTTTCTTAATTTTCTCCAATTCACTTAAAGGAACACTTTGATTTTGTTGAATTGGAGCTTGATAATTTGCATTTTGATTGAAATTGTTTCCTCGGTTATATCCTTGAGGTTGGCTAAAACGGTTTTGATTATTTTGCCCGTTTTGTTGAACAAAACCCGGTGGTCTTGTTTGATTAACCACACCTGGAGGACGATAACCGGCATTACCCTGATTGTAGTTACCCGCGGCTGCTGCAACGTATCCTTGAATATTATCCCGATATTCCGGGAAAGTGTTGCCATCGGCGGCGAGACACTGATAATAAGGATGAGGACCACCGCAAGTAACACAAATCTCCTCAACGGCTTTTACGGAAGCTGGAGGTGGGGTAGCTTGAAATTGTTTTAGAATAGCCGTCATAGCGGTAGTCACAACACTCGTTTGCTGATTTACTGCATGAGTAAGCTTGGCTATATCGGAAGAAGAAGAATTACCATCACTTGATTTCACTTGAGAAACAACCGATTTGTTTCGTGAATTGCGGACCTTGGATTTGTTTTCGATAATTGTCAACACATCTTGAGTACTTCTTTCCAAGAGATTGCCACCGGCGGCAGAATTCAAGGAATCTTGGTCGGAAGGGTTCAAGGCATTATAGAAAGTATCGAGTTGGTGCAATTCGGTGAAACCATGATGAGGACAAGCACGAAGGAGATCTTTGTATCGGTCCCACGCCTCATGAAACGATTCATCAAACTTTTGTTGAAAATTAGAAATTTCATTTCGAAGGTTTGTCGTTCTCGAGGGAGGGAAAAATTCATTAATGAATTTGGACACGAGATCATCCCAAGTGGTAATAGAACGGGGGGGTTCTTTTTCAAGCCACCGGCGGGCTGCCCCCGCAAGAGAGAAAGGAAAAAGCATAAGCTTAATCGCATGATTCGGCACATCCTTGTATTTGATTGTGGAAGTTATTTTGTTGAACCAACGAATGTGGTCATGAGGATTGTCTTTCTCAAGTCCGAAGAATTGGTCCGAAGTCATCATATTAATGAGACTGTGCTTGAGCTCGAAATGCTCAGCAAGAATTGGTGGAACCACGATTGCCTCCGCATAACCCTCGGTGGGTGCACGGAGCAATTCCGCCATAGTACGTTGATCGGCCATCGTAACTACGGGTGATTCTTCAAGAGCGAACGGTTCGACTCTTTGATTAGAACGTCTACGATTACGACGTTTCGGGTTTGAAGTGGTTGGATTAGAAGAAGAATTACCAACGAGATTAGAAGAAGAACGAGTGCGCATGCACTAAAAAGATTAAAAGAAAAATATTTTTGGTTTTTTCAATAATTTCACAATTTATTTTAATGGACAAAACGAGATCGAATAACTTAAACCAATAATCGACAAGCTTCACGGTAGCTCTTTAAAAGAAAAACGCACAAAGGAGCGGAGGAGTAGGAAAGCGCAAAGCTATTAAAAACCTTTCTCCTTTAGGGTCGTAGTTCCTCGGAACAACCCTCCTTATACCCCTCTTAGAGTTTGTTAAACTTTTAAAGGTGAGCCGTACGTCGCTAGTGACACAAAGGCAAGTTTTGAATCTTTTGTTCGGGAACTTATTATGATAATGCTCAAGATGCAAGCATTATATTGATGATGGATTTTATTTCTTGATTAAGGACAATTTTTTTATGTTTTTGATTTTTTTTCTTTTTTTTTTTTTTATCTTATACTAATACTAATAAAAGAAAATGAAAAATATTTTTGTATTTTTATAAATAAAAGAAAATATTCACAAATGAAAATGAGAACTTCACAAGGGAAGGGTCTTCAAACACTAATCTTCAAACGAAACGAAAATCGATTTACACCTCCCCGCAGCGGCGGCCAAAATTGATTCTAGCCTTTTTGATATCTAAATATGTAATAGGTATATAAATATAAAAAACGTAAGGATAAAAATCATGAAGTATTCCAAGAGGCTTTAAAAGATTCACTTTTATCAATAGCACATCCTTAAAACCTACCCGAAGTCGTATCCCGTCGAGGTGCAAATTGAAAATCGAAGACGTTTGTGATCGCGCGTTTGAATGGATTAAGGGTTTTTGGATTTGGGATTACTAATTCTACAATTAAAATGCAAAAAACATGTAATGGAAACTAAAAACGAAACTAAAAAAGTGTATTAAAAGCTAAAAACCGAGAATCGAACGAAATCGTTCTTTAAAAAACAAAATTTGCAAAAAATAACCCTACGAGAGCAAATTTAATTTTTCCTAGGTGCTAGATGATAAAAGAAATTTTGAAAAACAGAATTATATTTTTTTACTTTTAATAATTTTTTTATGAAATTTAAAAACGATTTTACAAAAGAAAAATTAATTAAAAATATTAAACACTAAATGGGAAAATTCTAAAAAATAAGGAAAAGTAGCTTGAGGATGCTGGTTTCTATGAAAAATAACAAAGATGGAAGTGCTCTATCTAATTAGCAGAAAATAAGCACTAAAGGGCTGATGGCTTAAAAATGAAACAAGTGTTAAATATAAAATTGTGCAAAATAAATGAAAAAGACCCAAGGCGTTATGGTAGTGTGTGGGGTTTGGCTTTGGTTGTTTAAAAAGAGGGAGGTCCAGGGTTCGAATCTTGGCCTCCTCTTTTTGATAAAATAATTTTTTTTACAAACTTATAAAACTAAAAAAAAATATGAAACTTTAAAAAAGAAATTTGTTAGAAACTCAATAGTTGGAAAAATAAACAACAAGGAGCAGCAGTTACACCTTTTTTACCAAAAGTCCTAAGAAAAGCTAGTTGCTAGGCAATTTTAAAAGCAAATAAGCAAGAGAAAAAGGAAAATAAGCAAACACAGATTGTTACATACACTAAATAAGCAGGACAAAGCAAAAATAAACACAAAAATTCAGACAAATAAGCAAGAAAAGAACAAATAGGCTAAGAGCAAAAGCTGGTGCAGGGCAGCCTAAGGGACAACATTTAAGCTTAATTTTAAACACTAAAAAGGCATCCTTAGGGCTAACAGCTTATAAGGGCTTATAAAACAGCTTATGGGCTTCTAAAATCAACAAAAAGAATAAAGTTTTAAAAGCAATTAAGCCTTGAAAAGGTTAAATGAAAAATAGACAGTTTGCAATGGGCAAGCTCTTTTTTTTTGTTTTCTTAGAAATAAACAAGAGCAACTGCAGACCCAAAATAAGCTAAGAAATTAAGCTTCAAAATTAAAATAACGTTAAAACAGATGGAGACAAGCTCCTAATGAGCTTGTGCTCAAAATTTTAAGGCCTATAAACAAGTTTAACAATCTGATAACTGAAAATGAAAATTGGCAGTTTTAACTATGAAAAATGCTTACAAAAATTGACAGATTTTTAAAATACACTAGTAAAACTTGAAAGACTTATACTGCTGCACTTAGACACCAAGAACAACATTAAAAATGACACTTAAAGAAGGTTTGAAAGCTTATTCAAATAGTGTTTTGACCACCATTATGTCAACAGTTTCCCAACATTCTCTTAAGAAAAACATTATTTTACACAGATTATGACCTTGACACTATTGAAAATAGATAAAAATGACTTAAAATCAGCTTGCCAAAAGTGCCAAGTGACTCAAGAGGTTTAAAACTAATTTTTACCCACTTTTAACCCCTGACAAACACCCCTATTGATTTGAAAACTCAAAATTTTAAACTGATTTTTGGTTGTTTTAAGCACAGTGTTTTGAAAACAAATGACAACTAAGCTAAGATAAGTAAAAATAAGCAAAAACACACACAAATAAGTAGTTAAATAAGCAGATAAGTAAAAAGCAGTTTATAAGGCAGTTTCAAGTAAAAACACAAACTAAGGACATACAAGCACTAAACAAGCATATATAAGCATAAAACACATAAATAAGCAAGAAAAAGCAATGATAAGCAAAAAATAAGCAGATGAATAGTAAAATAAGCAAAAATGTAAAAAGTGAGCTTACAAAGGTCCTATGCTTTTTGGCAAGAGAATAAGCTTTTAAAAGCTTAAAAACAAACATATATGCTTCCCATAAGCTCTTACAACCCAAAGGCCTTCCTTAATACACTTGCTTTTGACAATTTTTGTGATTTCTTGATTTTTTAGACAGAAATGAAAGCAGACTTTTATATAAGTTTTTAATTACTCAAAAACTTATACTAAAGCTTAAAAACAGTATTTAAATGACAAGATATGTAAATGACAAGTATTTAAAGGAAAGCTCTTAAAATTTGCATTAACTAAAAGAAATTACAATGCAAGAAATTCGAATGACAAGTATTTAAAGACAAGTTAATTAAAAATGTAGTATTTAAAATGGTACAAACTTTTGTTAATACAAGTAAATGGACTTAACAAAAAAAATTCGACAAAAGATAAAATAAGCTATATTATGCCTATTTATACTAAAAACCTAGTCTTGAGTCTTCTCTTCCCGTGTTTCTTCAGAGAGAGAGTCCAAGGAGTGTGTTAGTTGTGTGAGATAAAGTCTCAAAGCAATCTTGGCCCTCCATTTTTCTTTGTGCCCAAGGCAGTTGATCAAAACCCTTGATTTCTTTGTAGTTTTCCTTCAACCAATGGTGTGTAAAGGGATTGCCAGCGTGTTCAAGAGCCCATGTGGGGTGGGGAAGGTGATGTTTTTGTCTGGTGGGAACAATAAACGAGGTTATAATGAAAGGGATGATGAACAGGGGTTTTGGCGGGAAGGGGTTGTTTTGTTTGTCTGGGTGAAAGTTTGGTTGGATGGCAGGACAAGTCCCTCAAGTTGTATAAGGGTATTGCAATTTAAGTCCATGTGGTGTGTTAAGGTTTTTGGGACTTGGCAGAATTGGCCCTCCAAGTATATATGTGTGTTTGCAAAATTAGTCCTTGGTGGACTAACAGAGGTTAAGGGAAAAGGGGATTGGGCTGTTATCGTTAGTTAAAAAGGGTTTGGGCCAGGATATTGATTTTGGCCGGTTGTATAGTAAAAGGAAAATGGCCCTTTACTTTGTATAAGTCTTCATATTAATTCTTAATGGGCTGCCCCGGCCCATTAAATGGGTACGGTTGACCCATTAAGTATTCTTCGGTTTCGACTTCGGCTTTGACCCTTTGACTTTGTCGGGGTTGACTTTGACTTTGGCTTGGTTGACTTTAACTTTGACTTTTCACGCTTTTCCATTCCGTGCTCGGTTTTGTCGTTTTTGGCTTCGTTTTTCGTCCTTTTGTCGAATATCCGTTTTCTGCACAGTATAAATGAAAACATACAAATACAATGTATTTTTTGGTACGTTTTTAGTCATTTAAGTCCGGTTTAAATGGAAAATGGTATGTGTAATTAAGCACATACCAAAATTCCCCATACTAAACTATTGCGTGTCCTCACGCAATGCTATAAGTAAGCACTTAAGAAAACTAAGAATCTTAATCCTCCTCGACTAATAACCTCGAAAAGTAGCTAAGTGTTCGTCAAGGGGAATTAAAGAACAATAGTTTAGAAAAGCCCTGTTTTTACCATTTTTAAATATATACACTAACTACCACTAATATTTTTGTATTTTTCTTTTTCTCATTTTTTGACCGTGCTGACCCCTATGTTTTGTATTTGGATCTCAAGAAGTGAGTCCAAGTGTATCTTGAATAGTCATCAATAATTACCAGCATATATTTCTTACCATTAAAGCTTTCTACCCTCATAGGACCACATAAGTCCATGTGTAGAATTTGTAACCGTATTTTGGAACTTGGGTTAGTTTTAGTCTTGAAAGACTTACGTTTTGCTTTCCCTAACTCACAAGAAAAACAAAGATGATCTTTGACGAATTTCAATTTGGGAAGGCCAATCATAATATCATATTTCAAAATCAAGTTGATGGTATCAAAGTTCAGATGTGAGAGACGAAGATGCCATAACCATGCTTGAGACAATGTAGCTTTAGCCATTAAGCAAACTGGATTGGGAGAAGTTGTGTCTTGAAGAGTGATGGAATAAAGATCTGAACCATAAGAACCTGTGAGAAGATCATTTCCATTCAAATCATGGACGTAACATGTAGATTTCCGAAAATCAACTTCCAAACCCGCATCACAAAATTGACCAACGGAGAATAAATTATGATTTAGCCCTTCGACGTAATAAACCCTTTTGATAGTAATATTTCCTTAAACCAGATCTCCATAAACAAGAATCAGTGCTATTTGATCATTTCTAAACTTCACCTTACCCAGAAATTTCTCCACAAAGTTACTTAGAAGCTTGAGATTTCCCGTCATGTGCTTTGAGCACCCAGAGTCGACGATGAACAAAATTATCTCTACGAGCTGCAAAAGAATTAGAAGACAATGGAGTATTGGACAAAGTGGATCCCATAACTGTTATGGATTCCAAAATATTAGGAGTTCTAGATTTATTTCCTAGAGGCATACTAACATTTGGTTTAACATTCACATTACTGTTCTTAGGTTTCCATTTATATTCTGGTGGTGTAATCTTAGAGTACCAACATCTACATGTCTTACTAACATGCTCATATTTCTTCCTAATTGTTCTTCTAGGTTTCTGATTAGTGGATTCTGAAGCAACTATTTTCTTAAGGGATGTTGCAGCAGACTGGTTCACAGTTCTCTTAGGTTTTCTAGTACTAATAGGCATAGCAATTGGTTGTTTAGTCCTAGAATTCACGCCATTAATATAATGAAGAACACACATATCATGATTGCCATTCAGCACTCATTTTTCATAAGTAACGCAAACAAAGTTTACATTTGAGGTCTTAGCATTCAAACTGTCATTACACGCAGTTACAAACGTTTTATTATTAGAAAACTTAAAATTCCTACGGTGGTCTTCTACTTCTTGCTTCTTCCCTTGACTATTGTTATGCATGACTCTATCTTCTAATCGATTGCTCTTAAGTTGTGTTCTGCTAACACTAGTAGTGGGAATTACTCCTGTAGAGAAAGACACACATTTTTTAGTTTTACTAATGTCTTGAGGCAACTGTGGTGTTCTAGTTTATTAGGCCTAGTGTTTACTTTGTACATTCACGATGCAATCGCATTTATGTTCTTTTGAACTGTATTCACATTATGAGACAAAATCTGCGTAGTGACTGGTTTTGAAAAATCCGTTGACAAACTATTTTTGGTAACCGGCTTTGACTTTGAAAAATCTTTCTTTGCAAGAGAATCTGAAAAAGTATCCAGTTTTCCTAAAATGGATTGTTTTTTACTTCTAAAAGCATTCGGGTTTCCTCAATGTGACTGTTCAATTTATCAACTAAAGTTTTGTTTGATGATTCCAAAAGTTTATTACGATTTTTACTATCATCAATTTTACATTTTAGTTTCTCAATTAAATAAGCAAGCAAATCACGTTCTTTAGCAAGATCATCATCATCCTGGTGAGCCTCTTCTCTATTATAACTCATATCCAATGAATCAATAATGATATTAGTATCACCTTGTTCATCCGGATATGTGTCATTGACAGATTCAGGTTGCACAAGATGTTGTCTGTCATTGACAAACATATTATAGTGATCATCATCATATTATACCTTTTGCAATGGCTTAGGATTAAAGACGGGCCTAGAATTAGCAGCAGCATCTGGAGAAACCTTTTGAATCTTTGCCATGTACAAATAACGTGCTTCCAATTCCTGATCTTCAGGTTCATCATCGGTGTCATCCCTCCAATCAACTTGTTCGACACTCAACTGGATTCCAGCTTCCTCTCGCTTATACGATAGCACCTTTTCCTTGTTATAGGCTACATCCTTTGCCCGTTTTGGTTTCTAACATTCCCTAGCTACATTTCTATTATCCTTGCAATTATAACACTAAATCCCAGATTGCTGCACCACCTATGTACCAACAATCTACCTAGCCCCAGCAACATTGACTGCCCTCTGATTATCATACACAGTTCCTCTATTTGTTCTTGGAGAATTATCCTGATTAGCTCTACTGGTGTTTGATGAATTTCTGAGGTTGTTGTTGGTAGGTTTGTAGATTTTCTTAAATGATAGAGAAATTAAAGCCATGAGTTTATTAATCTCCTTCTCCTTGGACATTTCATCATCTTCAACAACCATAGCAGGTTCTTGATCATAAGTGGGTTGAGAAGAGTTGACAATAGCTTTACCTCTATTTTTGGTAACAACTTGTTGTGATTTGGTTGAGGAATTTTAAGTGTAGTGAGTGGAATTAGGTTGAGGATGATAAACTGGTTGTTGTTGAGCAACAAGTGCAAGTGGATTAGTAGTACGTGCTAGTATTTCAGCTCATATCTTAGTGACTTCATTCTCGTTTTGCTTCAGAATGTCATAAGGTTTGTGGTAGGAGTGAAATGCCCCTTTCCAGACTCAAAATTCTACCAAGAATAAAAAACTTTTGCGAAAACACATGACCGTGAATGACCTTGTGTCATTCTTTAATATACTTTTTAAAATACATTTCATTTAGACCTTTTAAAGTTTCATTATCATAAAGTAGACTCTATAAGCTTTCCAACGATATAAAGAACTCATTCTAACTGTTAATGGTTTGGTTTTTACGGCAAAAATAAAATTGACAAAAACCTTATCTGACATGAGGTTACAACGTAACCATCACTATGGGTTACGCCGTAATCTCATTTCACCCTTTTTGTTACGGCGTGACAAAAAAATTACGCCACTACAGAAAATCATTTTAAGTATGCAGAAAACTCTTTTTGCCCAAAACTCGACTATATTGATCCGAAACTTCATAAAACCTTTCAAAAATCATTTTCATACATAAGACATAAATTTCCATAACATACTTGGTCTAAATGACCTAAAAACATCTATTTAACGGGTTTACCAAACACCCCATTTTGATCCATTTCACTTTAAACACTCTAATGACATACATAACCATTGTTCCTTTTATAAAGACCTAGACTTTAACACATTAACAGAACACTTACAAATTGACTTATGACACTTTGCGGGTTCAACCTTGTCACGAGCTTGGCATCTAACACTTACTTCATGCTCACTAAGTGCATCCAAACTTCCAAGCTTTCAAACTATATGCCTTATTCCAAGGCCATACCTTCCTCTCATGGAACCTACACGACATTTATACAACTAAACCGTAAGCATTACGCTTAGTAAGTAAAACAAATAATAACATGGCATTATATTTTATTCATCCATATAAGCACTACGTTTATTCATTTAAAAGTCCAAAGGATTAAATTATACCATTGCTTATCATAAATACTCAAACCACGAACATTCACATAATAACATAAACATCATTACTTAAACTATCTATATAACAAATCACATAATATCCACACACCTTAACTACTTCCATACCAGTCTAACTTAATCTCGACTAGCTATACAATACTTGCTCCTTATTCTTCTTAATCCAAACATTCTAAACTCAACATGCTTTACTATAGCACAATCATACCCATAACACATGTATGTCAAAACTCAATATAACATGTTATAATCATTTTACTTACCTTAGGTCCAAGCTAAAGTCTACCATTAGTTTGCCATCATCCTCCTTCCATTTTATCCAAACATCTTCATCACAAATCCTTGATTTCTTACTCAATTATCATAACAATTACCTACCATCACATAATTATAATATCATCATCAAGGGTTTACATAACCTATAATTCATACTCAAATTTCATCCTTAATCATCATATGATCATATCTTGATCATATGATGTAAAACCCAAAATATTTATACTTAATCCTTAATTAACCTTATCATTTATTAATAAACATCTTAATTATTGTTTTAGAATATTAATTACCCAAAACCCCCCAATTTGGGTTGCAAGAACCCTAAGCTTTAGTTCTTCAATTGACTCATAATCAGAGGGTACTCACTTAAGGGATTCATTGCTAAGTGCTTAACCCTTAACATGGGAGTACAATCTTCATCATTTAGATTATCAAGCTTGGTCTTCCCTCCATTTTCTTCTCATTGGGTCGACATACACCAGACACCAACAACTTTAGAACATTTTGGAAATGTCTGGGAATTATCTGAATACTTATTAGGTGCAAGTTTTCCCTATTGGCAACTATGGTCCCTCAAGTCTCTTTTCTCCTAATTTGGTCATATTAACTTATATAGATTATTTAACACTTAGCTACTTTAGTCCCTTAAATCTCAATCTTTTTAAATGTGACACATTAACTTTCTAATCCTATTTACATATTATTTATACTTATAGTTTGACTATCTGGTTGACTAACTAATCACATAACACATTCAAACCTATAAAAGTCATAGTCAAACTCATCCTATGGCATTAACGTAAATAAATACTTATAAACCAGTTTTAGGGTGTTACAAATCTATCCCCCTTATTTAGATTTTGTCCCCGAAATCTCTTCGTACAATACTAACCGTTAACCCATCATTCTATCTTAGCAACTTTCAATAATGATGAGGTGTCATTTTATACACTATTTTAGGGTCATTTAACCCTCTAAATTATGCAAATATGCCCAGATTACATGCTTAATCGTTTGTTTTTAGGTTTTTAGCACTTGGATGGCTTTTGGAGGAAATACACGTGACTTGGGCTCATTTAGAGAAGAAACGAACAAGATTACGGACCTACACCAAATCTCTTGAAGATTTATGCATACAGTGCGTGGAGACGGCGTCGCAGGCGTAAAGCGATGCCATCGTGATTTATATGGTGACGGCGTCAGGAATCTTGTGACGGCGTCAGGACGTGGCCGACTTAAAGAGGATCTAGAATCATCTACGTGGCAACGGCGTTAGGATTTCAAAGTGACGCCGTCGCAGCGATTTTCCTATATATATTAAACCAAAATTAGGGTTTTAGGTATGTAACTTTGTATAATTTTGGGGAGACGAACCCTGGTCGTTTCAACAACTTTTAAGGTCATTTTTAAGGCGTAAAAACCCTATTGTAACTACGTTAATCCATGTTTTAATCAAGTAAGATTATCTATCATTAATCATTCAATATGTCTATGTGTTGTGTGATTGATTTATATTCTTGCTTTATCTTTAACATGGTAGGCTAAACCCTCCTTTGTATTTACTTATGATTGCAGAAAACTTAGGTTGTAGATCCTTTTAATGTTGCTTCTTATTGATGAATGTGCGTGTTAGGCTCTAGAAAACTAGCCATAAGATATTAAATTAGCATATACGTCTAGGGAAACGCGAGTAGTGTAGAAAGGATACCATCGATAATAGTCTTCATACTACCTTACCCCTAATATGGTTGATCCCTCTTAAGTTATTTCACATGCATTTAATATACTCTAGGGGCCTTGTAATAGTCTTCATACTACCTTACTTGTGCGTTGCCCTAACAGAATATTAAATAGATGGCGGGTTCGTGCAATCCGTTCATGACCTAGGAAATACTTACACAGATCATCACAAGTGTGACAAGGCAACAGATCTAGGAGAAGCGATCTGAGGATTAGTGCATGATTAGGTAAATACATCTTTATATCACAAAGTTATCACCAGTAGTCTTAGATTATATTTAGTTTAATTATCAGTTAATCAAACTAACCTCTCATTATGATATTTACCTGCTTTCTTATAAATATAAAAATACAAAAAGAATATTCTCTTAACCCCGTAGAATTCTGTTAGACCGTGTTCGAGCCTTCCCAACCTATTCACCTAGAGAACGACAACAACCCTCGAGTCTTACCTATACTACACTACAACGATTAGATACACTGCTGATGTGCTGTCGTGTAGGGTCAATTATTTGATTAACAAGTTTTAAATTTATATTTATCCGACAAACCTAAAACAACACTTTAACGAGTAGTGTACCTGGTCAAGATGGAGTTCGCGGTAAGTAGGGTGTCGAACACTAAGAGTGGGATATTAATCCTATATTCTATCAGTATTTTAATTAGTCTATTTACTGGTTAAACCTATGCTATGTACGTTGTCTATTGATATGGGGTTTTCAGCCTGAGAGACTGGCACAAGTTTGGTGGAAACAAATACCAATTCAATACACAATAAACACAAAAGAATAAGATTAGAAGATAGAAAAGCGGTACAAGCCAAATGATAGAAAACCGTATTAGCCATATTAAATCTGGTTCAATGCTGGTTTGTTTGTTTTAGTGCAATGATTTACTTATCTCGAAGCGGCATATCATTCTTAAGACTTAGGCGGGACATCATCCTAAGACCTAGACACGATTAATCCTGTCACAATTAATGCATCCACATAAAGCATCCTTTAGTTTAATTATAATCTATCTTAGAGAATTAAAGCAGTGGTGATTCTGTTAAAACCCTAGCCCAACGGGACTTTACCCACTTATTGTTTGATGGTATTTTATATACTGGTAGTCCACTATTCCAATCTTTATCAGTTAATTAAGAGCATGATTGCTGAAACATAAATGGGTCACCTACCGGTCCAACTAAGCTCATAATCAAAAGACAAAGACAGAACGTTATTTGTGATCCTATTGGTCCAGTAATATGAAACACGATATGGAGAGCTATCCCGATATCTAGATTACTTGGTCCGTATCACTAGATCCAGTTGAATGATAGGTCGCATATTCAAACACATAAACAAGTATGAGGTGATAAACATAATTAAACAATCAACGATAAATTAAGAAATCGATTTTAAAACAAACAAAACATTGAACTTTCATTAAGATGGCTAATACCCAAGGGTATTAGCCCACAACCATTGTAATTATACAAGCGTAATCAAACAATGAAAATTGAACGATTAAGAGAGTAAAAATTACACGATGTCTTCTATGGATTCGTGATCAATGCTTGACCTTGGTGGCTGATCTTCTCTTCTAAGATTCGTCTTTAGTGAGTATGGTATAAAGAATATGATATTGCACACCGAAAACTCGTTTTTGAGTCTTCTATCTATAGTGTCTGAAAAAGACTCGATACGCCGTATCCAGCAAGGTTGATACAGTGTATTGGGCTGGATTCCTTAGAGTGCGCTCTACGTTCGTAATAAATCTTTGATATCATTCCTAATTTACTTGATTTACTGTATCTTCGAATAGTTATCTTCATGGATACGACGTATGTAGACAGCATAGATACGCCGTATTAGGAATTGGTCAAACGCGTTTTCTTGTGAAGTCTTGGCGTAGATACGCCGTATCTCTTTAGTTGGATACGACGTATTGGTGAAATTTTAGCAATCTTCAAATGTTTTCGTTTTAGCTCCAAATTATGCGTCTTTTAGCTTGTCTTCACAAAACACTCCTGAATTACTGTATTTATCAACTTTAAAGCAATTAAGTACCAAATAATAGATGGGATTAATGATATAATAAAGTGACGTTATTTGATGTCATCAAATATCCCCCACTTGAATCCTACTTGTCCTCACGTAGACCTTAGAAAAAGTTTTAGTTTATGAAAATGTGTCCCAACCAAAGTTGAGGATTTTCCGTTTAAGCATCGTTTTATCCTAATCACCTATACATAACCGAGCTCCTCACGAAATATGGAAATGAAAACACTCAGATCACTCAACTAATCTAGGGTGAAACATTTAAGTAGTACGCTCAATTGCTCGGTCATGATTAGCTTCGTATCATAGGCTTGGCAAGGATACACATCTCCACCGTTAAAGCTGAGGAAGAATAAGTCAAAAGCTAAATTGGGTTAAGAAGGCTTACGGTTGATCATTCAATAATATTTCACCATAAGTACCACACCAACAAGGCAGCTGTATCGTACATACACGGCCGTAACGACGGAATAGACATATACAATCCGAACACATCCATGTTCGTGTCTAACTAGCGGTTAGGATGAAGAATGATATAGGGTAGGGAGATTCTAACTTTCACCAAAAGTCGTCATCCAACAAGGCAGCTAAGACATGCATACATGGCCTTAACGACGGAATAGACATGCATGCTTGAACAAGTCCTCGTTCGAGTAGACACTAATGTTAGTTGCTAGGAAAGGGAAGTAAAATGGGTGTTAAGTAAAATTCACAAAACAAATAGATTAAACAAATATGTTTAGAATCTCTCTCAGAAGCATGGACTCGTTTCAAGGACTTACTCTAAAAAGTCCCTCATCATGACATCGATCTTTGGCTCCAAGTCTAAATCTTTGACCATGTCACTCCGTCACAAGACGAACCATTGACCAATCGGCCGGTGTCAAGCTTCGGGACAGGAACGCTGAAGAATCCTAGGCATTATTAGAGGACCTCACCCTCTATGACAACGAAAGTTGGAACGACCCAAGGGATTTCGCTAAGCCGGTCAAGGCAATCTCTTTGCCTCAAGATGTCCCGAGTACATCCGACCGCCGCCTCATCGAGCTCGAGAATCAAGTCCAACGATTGATGGAAGCTCATCTTGCTTTAATGCAACTTACTCAAGTGAACAAAATCACTTCTTCATGTGAGATCTGCAGTGGTCCCCACGACACTCAGTATTGCATGGAAAATCCTGAACAAGCCTTTGTTGAATATGCATCCTCGCGTACCGACGAAGCAGGAGGTAAGTGGTACACTTTCAAACCCGAGCAAAATAGTCTTGGTGACACCTACAATCCATCATGGAAAAGTCACCCAAACCTTAGGTGGAGACAACCCTAAAATTCCCAAAATAATTTTTCAAACCCACCTAACCGGTTCCAACCCAACGGCCCGAACCGTTCCTTCAACCACAATCCTTAAAACTTTAACAGTTAATCAAATCTAGAAGGATTGGTGTCCAACTTCATGGCATCTCAAGACGCTAGATTTTCCAAGTTTGAAGCCAATTTCAAACGACAACAAAGCGAGATGATCAACAAAATCAACACAGTGTTGAAAGCCATCACAAATCGAATGGCAGGAGCACTCCTTAGCGACACGGTTAAGAACCTGAAACTGAACATAAACCCCACAACTTCAGTTTTGTCTGTTTGTTCTTACCCAATTAAAGACCCATAATGCTCAACCCATATCCATGGTTCAATCAACACTATCACGATACATCCCAAGCAACAAAGCGACTCCCGTGACGATAAGCCGGAAGAAAATAAGGAATAAGAGAAGAGAAACCAGGAAGATATCAATACCAACCCCTCCATACCACCTGATCCATCAGTTATATTCATAACCTAAAAAGTCATGAACCTCAACTCATTCTTAGAATCGCTAGGTTTGGCCCCTTAATTATCTGGTACAGAATTTGTTTGCACTAAAGGGGATGATGGGGACGTGATGTTTATTGAGATAGTTAAGAAAAATGACGATTCCTGCAAGGAGGAGCCCAAAGCAGGAGGATTGGAGGTGGAATATTTTGATATATTCCCAACTCGGAGCGTGCTTGCATATCACAAATATCTCATGTGTGGCCCCATCCCTTCAATATTCCTAAGAAACCCCAACATTACAGAAGGATGTCTATCAAACCTTAAAATACCATGCAACATTGGACATGTGCATATGGAGAAGGCCTACATCGATCTTAATTCCCCTTTAAATATCATGACCCGAATGATGTATAATTGGATCATGAGAAGAAAACTCAACCCTAGGGAAAATTCAGATAGAGGAGTTAGCAATTTCACGAGAAGGATTAAGAGGATGCATGTTTTCATAGGGAATTTTACTTATGTTACGGACTTCATGATTGTTGAAGATATTAGCTCAATCATTGACCCTAGGCTGTCACAAGTAGTACTAGGAAAACCCTTCATTGAAATATCCGACATGACTTACGACCCACCCGAAGGAGTAGTGAGGTTCACAAACAGGATTGATGAAATTACCTATAAAATGACCCATAAGATAGAACTGTACAACTCATTATCAGAATTAGAAAAAGAGCACACAAAATTGGTCTACCTTAGGAATAAGAAGAAGAAGAGGAGTGGAGTACGTGATGAACAAAATATTAAGGTTTTACAAAGAATGTCTAGAGCTCGGACCCGAATATGTGACTGGAATGGATGATGAAGGAGAAGTCACGTAAGGATGTGTGACTTCGAGTCTAGCTAAAAGACTCATAAATAAAGAAAAGCACTTCTTGGGAGGCAACCCAATGTTTATTTTTCTTGCATATTAGGAGTGTCGTGTGTTTTGATTCTTATTATTTATTCTTTTATGTTTGAATCACTTTGTAATCATGCTTTGTTTTATTTATAACCTCGTCTTATTTGGGTATTTTGCATAAAATAAGTGTAAGGGAATGTATCCGATTTATAAGAACCAAATTCAAACATTTAAAATAAATTGTTTAGATTAATTCGTGTCAGTTTTGAGTCATATGATTGTAATGATTAATTCCAGGTTTTTATGCAGTGCTTTCTACAGAAATAACTTATAAATTTTTATGCAAGAAATTTCTCATTAAAAACGAAGAAGAAATCTTCACAATGCCTGGAGACGACGTCGGGATTAAAACCCGACGGCGTCGCGTCTCCAGCAATGTGAAGATTCAAATATTTTCAAGTATTTTTGAAAAATAGAATGTGCAATATTTAAAATTTGTAATTCTTTTATAAACCTGCATAAACCTATGATTACATTATTACTCTCATCCTATCTTTATTGCTTTCATAGAGTCAAAACCCTAAATTCTCGTTGTATATATATCTATTCTGCCGATATTATACTTGTTGTAGTTGTCTTTGTCTTTGATTACATGTTATATTTGATAAGAAAAAGCTTGGAAGCTCTTAGGAAGTTTCATTAGACGATTCTTGGAGGATGATTTAACCAGTTATCTCATGTTTCTTCTCTATTATTAAGCAAACTAGAGGAGTACTGATATGTGAAAAATCACATATCATTTTTATAACAAAACAAACCCTAAAAAGATGAAAATGTACATAATTATGCTTGTATATGTGTATTATGTTTTTTGTAAAAAAAATCACAAGAAAAGAGCCACAAACCGGACAAAAACGAACACGAGACGGAAAGAGTACACAAGAGCTGAGAATTTATCAAGCTAAGGTTAACAAATGGTCAACCTTGGTCAACCCACAAGATGAAAAAACCTTCAAAATACCAAATGAGCCCTTATTGTTAAACCATTTTCACCAAAAGTCCTTAATCTAATAACACCATTAGTCCTTTGTTAATTAAGGACTAACTGTCGTTAGATCCAAATCTTATTAAC
>BQNB010047189.1:16018-43273 GCA_026074375.1 Tanacetum coccineum | reverse complement strand
AGGGAAGTAAATTGTTGTTAAATAAAAATCAAGAAACAAATAGATTAAGACTTAAGATACAAGTTACTAGACACTTATTTCCCGACCGTTGCCATGATAAAGATACGACTATTTACAACATTTTGATCATTGATAAAAAATAATCAACCTAAGTTGGCGTTCCCATAACGGTTAACTTCCTAATCATCCCAAAACTTTACATACTCTACAAGGTAAGTGGGAATATCTTCCACTTTGTACAATACTCTACATCGTTGATTTTTTAGACGTATCAACGAATAATCGATCATTCGGTAATGCTCTTTGCGAAACGATTATCTTCGAACTTCTCTTTTTGTTGCAATTTTTTTTCAATTTTTTTTCACTAACTATACTTCAAATCTCGGTGTAGTTTCACCATCTTCACGATCATAATAATTCCGGATAATTCCTTCGGTAGTTCTTTGTTCTTCGGATTCCCCATTAATTGTGACGGTAGTAAAATCACATGAGCTTTGACTACTAATATACATTCCCATTTTCAATGTGTAAATTTCCAACCGCACCAAAGATAGAAAATGACACAAGACTCGGGAAATACAAACTTTACACTTTAAGCAACTAGCAACTGTAAATTAAACTTAATCTAACAGGGTAGGTTAAGGTGTATGTAACACCTCCAAAATCTGATATGCAGCGAAATGGTAACCTTGGGGTGCTACGTCAAAGTACAACAATCAAGATATAGGAAACGACCTTAAATAGGGTTTATACTATAGGTTATCTAACCGTGTAGTTTAGTTAATAAACAACATGAAAGGCAAATTTGGTTGTAATCCTAAGATTTACCAATTTAAACAAGTTACTCCAATTAAATCCATAATACTCATTATTGTGGTCTCGAATAGATATACCAAGCCAAGTTCTAAAGTCTACAACATCACCGGCACACTCATATTTTGTGGAATTTGGGTAAACATTTGGAAACGAAAAGGTTAAATCCTCACAATATCTATCAAGGGTTATTGTGTGCGGGTTATGTATCAAGTAATTTCACAAAAGTATGCTTGAAAAAATTTTAAATTTGAGCATAATTTAAGCTTTTTATTGTGAAAAATAAGACAAGTAAACATTCTAATTCCATCCCCCCACTTGAATTATACAACGTCCTTGTTGTATAGATAAAACATTAAATATAGAAATTTAAAAAGAATTGGAATGAGAAACTCCCCTGATATTTGCTCGGTAGATTCTCCAATTTGCGTTTATGAGCAAGATCGTATGTTGAACAGCCGTATTGAGGTTTCAAGACTCCAACACTTCAAGCTTTCCATATTTGTAAATTCTCTACCAATATTCGTCGATTTTTCTTTCACGAGGTCCTATATAAATTCTCAGAAAACAAATGAAATTCTATCTCCGTATATTCGTTTGGTTAGACTTGAAGTAAATACCTAAAACTGTACAGGAAGTCAATACGCCGTATCCATTCCCTAGGATACGTCATATTGATTCCTGTATACGCTGTATTCATTTAATGAATACGTTGTATAGACTGTGCTGAAAATAAAGACTGGATAACATCCATAATGTCAATACGCCATATCCATGGGGTTTGGATACGCCGTATAGACAGTCTGGGAAGACAGACTCGATAAAAATTGAATATACATTCTGGGTTGTCTCCGAGCAAGCACTTTTGTTTTTGTGAGAGTCTTTAAGTTAGACTCCCTTCAGCTTCTCGTTGCGTCATTCTCCAACTCTATAACCTCATCATCCTCCTTGTCAATGTCACCTCCGTAATATTTCTTCAATCGTTGCCCATTGACTTTGAAGCTAAACCCGTCCTTGTCAGTGATTTCTATAGCCCCATGCGGATACACCGTTTTAACAATGTTTGGACCGCTCCATTTCGATTTAAGTTTTCCAGGGTACATCTTCAAACGAGAATTATAAAGTAGCACCTTGTCTCCTACCTTAAAATTTTATCACCACGAAGTCTAGAATCATGCCATTTCTTGGTCCGTTCTTTGTAAATTCTAGTATTCTCATAAGCACCATCTCTCAATTCGGCTAACTCATTAAGCTGCATAAGACGACTTTCGCTAGCAAGCGTTAAAATATTATATTACAATAGTTTTAATGGCCCAATGTCCTTATGCGTGATCTTATGGGAAAATGGCAATCTTTTCCAAACTAGTCCTGAAAGGTATACACCTTTTTGGTGTTTTGTAGGCCGTCCTAAACACCCATAACGCATCATTATGTTTTTCCAACCAACCTTTAGGATTGTACCCCACTGATCTCTCTAGGATGCGCTTAATAGCCCTATTAGTAACTTCAGTTTGTCCATTAGATTGAGGGTGATACGCCATGGATAATTTATGAGTCACACCATATATTTGTAAAGCTTTTTCAAGCTGGGAATTACAAAAATGTGTCCCTCTATCACTAATCAAAGCTTTAGGAACTCCAAACCTAGCAAATAAACTTCTTAAAAACTTAACCATAACACGCGCATCATTCGTAGGTAATGCTTGAGCTTTGACCCATTTGGACACATAATCGATGGCTACTAATATGTATTTATTACCTCTAGATTGGGGAAATGGTCCTATAAAATCTATTCCCCAAACATCAAAGACTTCGCATACATAGATGTTATTTTGAGACATTTTGTTCCTTGAAGATATGTTTCCCGATATTTGACATGCATCACATCGTCTTACGTACTCATTAGCATCCTTAAAGACACTAGGCCAATAAAATTCGGCCTCATAAACCTTCTTTGCTGTAACATTAGCACTATGATGCCCACCAGTTGATCCTGAATGACAATGCGCCAGAATTTTAAGGGTTTCACTTCCAGCTACACATCTTCTCATTATATTATCTGTGCATAGTTTAAATGCATAAGGTTCCTCCCAATAAGTCTTACTTGGAGAAAAACCTCTTTCTTTTTTTGAAGGTCTAATTTGGGGGAACAACCTTTCCAACAATATAATTAACAAAATCCGCATACCATGGTTCATCATTATTAGACTTGGATTTAGCTCTAATTACATGCTCGACAGAGAATTTATCAGCAATATCCCTCTCAGTTAACACCTCCATATACAGCTTTTGAAACCTAGTGAGTGATCTGCCGCCAAATCTTTTGCTTCCTTAGGTTTCTCAAATACTTGATAAGGGGTAGTGAAACTCATGGGGTCATTTTGTTTTGATGGCAGTTCATTGAGAAAGACAGCTGAGCACCTTTCGTTCATTGTCTCCGTACAGGCTTCTTCAAGTTTGGATTTATTCGTCAGTAAACTCTTCAGATATTTAGCGTATTTTGGTATTTGCAATAGGGCTTCGATAAACGGAATATTAATATCGAGCTGTTTCAGATTCTCCAAATATTTTCGTTGGAGTGCTTCTTCTTTTTCTTTTCTCACTCGATTTAGGAAAGGGATAGATAACTGTTGTGGTTTTACCAATGGGTGGGTAGCTTTTTCCGAAATACTCGAAGATTTATTTTCCACACCGTCATCATGCAGCTTTTCTTATTCAAATCTGAGAGGTTCATTCTTGTTGATTCCAGTTTCATTAATTTCTTTACTACGGGTGGCTTCAAACGTCATCTTTCCTCCCCTAGTTTGTTCACTCCTTTGACTTCATTTTTTGGAATCAAAACATTACTCACAACCTTTGATAATTCGTTTACCCTTGATTTTTCGAGCTCACTCAATAAGTTGCAATGTGTTTTTAACAACAGCTCTTGTTTGGTTCTAAATTCTTTAATGAATATCTCCATCTCCTCGTGTTCACGTCTACCTTCATCAATGAATTTAGCCAACATTTCTTCTATAGTTAACCTCCTTGTAGGGTAATTGAATGGGTAAGGAGGCTCCCCGATAACGGTACCTGAAAAGAAAGACATAATTCGAAGTTAAACTATTCTAGAAAACTAAACGAGAAAGCTAACTAAAACTATTATTGTATCAGACATGTCTCTAAACGCTCGTAAACATTAAACTGATACGTTGTATCGATGTGTAACGTTGAATACGATGTATTCAAAGAAAATGGATACTCCGTATTTAATGAATAACAACAGACAATGGAAAAATAAAACTAGATTTATACTAAAAAATTATACTAAAAATACCAATAAAAACAAGAAATTAAACAATCACACTTCCCGGCAACGACAAAAACTTGATGTGTTGTAGTGTAGGGTTGTTTTTTAATGATTTATTTTTAAGATTTATAATTTGCCGACGTTAACCTAAAAACAACACTATAACGGCCAGTGTACCCGTCAGTGTAGTTTCGTGGTAATAGGGTGTCCGATCACTAAGAGGCGAGAGCATTAACTCATAATTTAATAGTAATTTTAAGTTATCTATGTTAGTACTAAATTAATCTAATTTATGTTAAACCTAAGTTAAACCTAAACTAATGATAAGGGGGGTTCAGCCTAAGAGACTGGCATAGGTTGGTATCTACCCCTAGGATTTGATGACAATAAAGCATAAACACACATGAGAAGACAAAAAATGATAGAGAACGGTCGAGAACTAATGTAAGCTGAAAAAATAACAACCATAAAAATCCCGTTAAAACGCAGGTTTGTTTATTAGTGCAATGATTGTCTTATCTTGAAGGGTATATCATTCTTAGACTTAGGTGGGACTTCATCCTAAGACCTAGACACGCTAATTCTGTCATAATTAGGTGCATCCACATAAAGCATCCTTATGTTGATTATAATCTATCTTAGGATCTAAGTAATGGTGATCTTACTAAACCTTAGCTCATGGAGACTTTACCTACAAACTGCTTAACGGTGATCTATATACTAGTAGTGCTAATGACTGCGTCTTTACCTGTGAATAAGAACGTACTCTTTGAATCCTTGGTCACCAGATCATCTTCATGAATTTGCTCTAAGTCCTGCTGTAGGAGATTAGAACCATTTGGATTCTCAACCATGAAAGCATACATAGCATTATCACTGAAGCTAGCAGTACTAACTTGAGGAATAGCAGTGTTGACATTAGGGCTAACAGTACTAACTTCATATGCAGGTTTAGCATTATCATTAGTACTGCTAGTGCTTGGAGCAGTCATAAAGGCCAAGTTTTGAGCACCACTACTTGCAACAATAGATTTCTTTACACTTTGTTCAACAATTTTGAAGTTGTTGTACAAATCATCGATGCTTATTGTTTCAATTTCAGCCTAATTCATCCAGACTATAACATGAGTATTCCACTCAGGGGGCAAGCTTATTAAAAAATTTGAATTTAAGTCTTCTTGAGTGATGACTACACCAAAAATTGTAAGCCTACTAACAATCTTCTGGAGCTTGTTAAAGATAGAGTAAAGAGACTAAGTCTTTGATGCACTAAAATTTTCATAATGTTGCTTCAAAAGTGTCTTTTGTGTTTTCTTAGTGGCTTCATTACCTCCAAATCGTGTTTCTATAGCAGCAAACATTGTTTTAGCATATTTGTACTGACTCAAAGTAAGTTTATGTTCATTGGGAAGAGCCATTAGTAGCAAGCTTCTAGCCTTCACATCATTCTTCTTGTTGGTCTTTTCTTCAGCAGTTATAGGTACTGACATCTTTGTAACTGAAGTACTATTCTCTTGTGCTGTTTGTGGTACAGATACCCATGAGTTACCATTCTCTATGACCTCCCATAGAACATAGTCTTGTACCTAGAAGTATTGCTTGATTCTTATCACCCACATCTCATACTCACCTAGTTTAAGTATGGGTAGCTTAGCAGTAGTATTACTCTGTGCAGATTCAAATTCCATAACTTCTAGATCAAAGTTTCATAACACAAGGCTCTGATACCACTTATTGATCCCAACTAGATCTTGCAAACATTGTAAAAGGGTTACTTGTATTGAATAGATTCAAGAGAACTATGCTTAGAAACTTTGTTAATACTAAGAGTATGTAGAATCTACTCTTTAGTATTTAGAAGAATATGAATGTAATAGTAAACTGTGATGCAGTAGAATGAATGAACAATGAATATAACCAAAAAGCTTCAATATTATGATGATGAATAATACGAGTACTCTATCTAGTACTAGGGTTTACAAACTTGAAGCTATAAATGTGTCTATCGAGATGTGTTTACAACCATAACCTAGGATCTCCTTTTATACACCAAGGAGTCCTTTACAAGATACAACCACGTATCTTCTAATTATATAAGATATACACAATAAGTTCATACATATCACAAAACACGCTTTTATCTCTCTGACAGTTGTAATTTTCATGCAGTAGTACAAAGCCTTCCTGCAGTACTAAGTTTAGTACTGGCAGTACTAACTTTCTTCTGGCAGTACTAACCCAGTTAGTACTGTTAGTTATATTTTGAGCAATATTAAGTTCTTGGACTAAAAGTACTAACTTGTTAAGATTTATTCCCAACACCAGAGTTTGTTCCTAAGCCGGCACACCCGGAGTTTATGCCACCGAAGGATGATGTACTCCCAGCTGAGGAGCAGCCACTGCCTGCTGCTGTCTCACCCACTACTAATTCACCAGGCTATATTCCTGAGTCTGATCCCGAGGAGGATCCGGAAGAGGATGATGAGGAGGATCCTGAGGAGGACCCCGCTGATTATCCTGCCAACGGAAGAGACAATGATGATAATGATGATGAGACATCCGATGATGACACGGATGATGATGATGATGTTGAGGAGGATGAGGAAGAGGAGAAGGAGGAGCACCCAGCTTCGGCCGACTCTGTCCCACCACCTGTACACCGAGTTACTGCTAGGATGTCTATCCAAGAGCAGCCACCTACACCATTTTGGTATGAGGCAGAGATTGCCAGACTTCTTGCCATACCATCACCACTCTCCCTATGGTCATCACCACTACCATAGATTCCCTCACCACCACTACCAGTATCATCACCAGTACCTGTATCACCTCCACTACTACCTGCTAGTCCTACTTATCCTTTAGGATATAGAGCTGCCATGATCCGGCTGAGAGCCGAGACACCATCTACTTCCCATCCACTACCATCGAGTACACCACCACTCCTACCTATACCTTTACCTACTCCATTACCACCTTTGCTTCTTCCCTTTACTGTTTGTAGAGAAGGTGTTTCTGAGGTTACATTGCCACCTCAGAAGAGGTTGTATATTGCTATAGGTCTGAGAAATGACGTCGGTGAGAGTTTATCTGCACCCACTACTAGACCTACTAGAGGTTTTAGGGCGGATTGTGGTTTTGTTGCCACTTTGGATGATGAGATCAGACGTGACCCTGAGAGAGATGTTGGTTATGAGATTACAGACACTTGGGATGAGATGCTTGTGGATATGCCAGGGGCACCAACGACTGATGAGACAGAGTTAGGTCGATAGTTAACAGACTTTGTCACTACGGTTAGACAGGATACTAACGAGATTTATGGGAGACTGGATGATGCACATGATGACAGGTCATTGATGAGCAGTCGGCTCAACCTGCTGTATAGAGATAGGCGTGCACATGCTCGCACTGCTAGGCTTATGGAGGCTGAGGCTAGATTGTCTTGGGAAGCTTAGGTATGATCTATGGATGCTAGTGACCTTGCACGTTCTGAGGTTATGGCATTGCGTACTTAGGTAGTAGCACAACAATCAGAGATCGCGGAGTTATGGGCAACAAACTGTAGGAGACAGGCACAGCTTGTGGAGACACTAACACTGATGAGGACACTGCAGACATAGGTGACAACTCTCCAAAGTCAGTAGGGGCCCGCTAGTGGTCCATCATAGCCTAAGATACCAGAGGAGGCCGGTAGTAGTTCGTAGATTTAGTTATGTTGTAGCTATGATGTATAGCCTACTAAGTATTGCGAGTTAACTCCCGACTAGTAAGGCTTTAGGTTGTTCATATTTTATTTTGTAACCTAAGGGTAGTGATCATTTTGTATCTAAATCAGGTCATGTATGTTTAAAGATTATATATGGAAGGGATGTATTATGTCATGTCTGTAATCGAATTTATTATGAATGAATGTCGATTTAGCTACAACATTGTTAATTTCAATTCATTTGTACATTTCACTCTGTGATGTGATCTCACTTTATTTATTGTGTATATGTCATGTCATGGTTATGATTTGTATGAAATCTAACGGGTATTATATTTTCTTGTGATTTGAAAAAAATGGCACCAAAAAGAACCACAAGGTCAACACCAGCCCCAACAACAACCACCACCACATCTGTCACTAATACCCAGCTTAAGGCAATGATCGACCAAGGCGTTACTGCTGCTTTGGTCGCACGTGATGCTGACAAAAGCATGAATGGCGACAACAACCATAATTCGGGAATGGGTGTTAGAAGAAACGAGCGAGCCGCTCGTGAGTGCACTTACCCAGACTTCATAAAGTGTCAACCTCTGAATTTCAAGGGAAAGGAAGTAGTTGTCGAATTGACTCAATGGTTTGAGAAAATGGAAACTGTGTTCAGTATAAGCAACTGCTCTATGGAAAACAAAATCAAGTTCTCCACTTGTACTCTTCTTGGAAGTGCTCTAACATGGTGGAACTCCCACGTTAGGACTGTTGGTAATGATGTTGCGTATGCAATGACTTGGGCAGACCTAAAAAAGAAGATGACTTACAGTACTACCCGAGGACCAAGATTAAGAAGCTCAAAGTCGAGTTGTGGAACTTGAAAGTAAAAGGTACCGACGTGAAAGGTTACAACCAATGTTTTCAGGAACTGGCATTACTGTGTGTTAGAATGTTTCCTAAAGAGTCTGACAAGATTGAGAGGTATGTCGGTGGTTTGCCCGACATGATCCACAGAAGTGTAGTGGCATCAAAACCTAAGACAATGCAAGAGGTAATTGAAATAGCAAGTAAGCTGATGGATAAAAAAATCTGCACTTTTTCTGAGTGTCAGACTAAGAACAAAAGAAAGCACGATGATAACCAATAATAACAACGATAAGAAAACAAGAGGCAGAACACCAGCATGGCTTCCACTATGGGATCTGGTGAGAAGAAGCCATATGGGGGATCTAAACACCTATGGGCTAAATGCAACTATCACCACGACGGTCCATGTGCTCCAAAATGCCACAAGTGCAACCAAGTTGGCCATCTGGCTTGTGACTATAGGAGTTCTGCAAATGCCAACACTACCAACAACCAAAGGGGCACTGAGGCAGGTCAGAAACCCACTTGCTATGAATGTGGAGCCCGGGGACATTTCAAGAGGGATTATCCAAAGCTAAAAAACAACAACCGTGGTAACCAAGGTGGAAATGGCGATGCTACAGCGAAAGTGTATGCGGTAGACCGTGCAGGGACCAACCTAGACTCAAACGTCGTTACGGGTACGTTCCTTCTAAACAACCGCTATGCTTCTATCTTATTTGATACTGGTGTCGATAGAAGCTTTCTGTCTACTGCATTTTGCTCCCAAATTGATATCACACCATCTACCTTAGATCATTATTATGATGTTGAACTAGCTGCGGGAGAATAATTAGGTTAAACGCTATCCTTAGGGGTTATACATTAAACTTCCTGAACCACCCATTCAACATAGACTTAATGCCCGTAGAACTTGGTAGTTTCGATGCTATAATCGGTATGGATTGGTTGGCAAAGTACCAAGCGGTCATTGTGTGTACGGAGAAGATCGTTCGCATCACCTGGGGAAATGAAACTCTAATTGTTCGCATTAACGGAAGTAACCAGGGAAACGAGACTCATTTGAACATCATCTCATGCACTAAGACGTAGAAGTACATGCTAAAAGGATGTCAAGTCTTTTTGGCACATGTTACTACAAAGGAGACTAAAGACAAGTCGAAGAAGAAGTGACTTGAGGATGTACCGATAGTTTGAGATTTTCCTAATGTATTCCCTGAGGACTTGCCGGGTCTTCCTCCAACTCGACAAGTTGAATTTCAAATCGATTTGATACCTGGTGCTGCACCCGTAGCACGAGCACCTTATCGATTTGTGCCTTCTGAAATGAAAGAGTTGTCAGAGCAACTGAAGGAACTATCCGAAAAGGGCTTTATAAGACCTAGTTCCTCACCTTGGGGAGCTCCGGTCTTGTTTGTTATGAAGAATGATGGATCAATTCGAATGTGCATCAACTACAGAGAACTAAACAAGATGACGGTGAAGAATCGTTATCCACTCCCAAGGATCGACAATTTATTTGACCAACTACAAAGGTCCAGTGTTTATACTAAGATAGACTTGAGATTAGGTTATCACCAGCTTTGAGTGCGGGAAGAGGATATTCCGAAAACGGCATTCAGAACTCGGTATGGTCATTATGAGTTGCAAGTTATGCCATTTGGTTTGACGAACGCACCGACGGTATTTATGGATCTCATGAACCGCGTGTACAAGCTATTTTTGGATAAATTTGTGATTATTTTTATTGACAACATCCTCATCTACTCTAAGAACAAGAAGGAACACGAAGAACATCTTAAGGCAATTCTGGAATTGCTTAAGAAAGAGGAGTTGTAAGCTAAATTCTCTAAATGCGAATTTTTGATTCCTAAGGTATAATTTCTCGGCCACGTGATTGATAGTCAAGGCATTTACGTAGACCCCGCCAAGATCAAATCTATTAAAGATTAGGCATCTCCTAAGACACCAACAAAGATTCGTCAATTTTTAGGTCTTGTTGGATATTATCGGAGATTCATTAAAGGATATTCGAAGATCGCCAAGCCGATGACCAAACTGACTCAGCAGAAGGTCAAGTTTGATTGGGGCGACAAGCAAGAAGCAGCGTTTCAATTGATTAAGCAGAAGTTGTATAGTGCACCAATTATGGCTTTACCTAAAGGAAGCGAAGATTTTATCGTATACTGCGATGCTTCGATCAAAGGTTTGGGCGTTGTGTTGATGCAAAGAGAAAAGGTGATTGCTTATGCATCACGCCAATTGAAAATTCATGAGAAGAATTATACGACGCATGATTTGGAACTTGGAGTAGTAGTGTTCGCCCTCAAGATTTGGAGACACTATCTATATGGAACCAAGTGCACGGTGTTCACTAATCATTAGAGTTTGAAACACATTCTTAATCAGAAGGAGTTGAACATAAGGCAACGTCGCTGGTTAGAGTTGCTCAGTGATTATGACTGTGAGATTCGTTATCACCCGGGGGAAGCAAACGTAGTGGCCGATGCCTTAAGCCGTAAAGAATGGAATAAGCCATTACGGTTTTGAGCCTTAGTCATGACTATTGGTTTGAATCTCTCCAAACAAATCTTGAATGCTCAGACTGAAGCACGAAAACCAGAGAACCTCAAGAACGAAGATGTTGGAGGTATGTTGATTAAAAATTCAAAGGATCGAGAGAAACTTAGAACGGAAAAGTTGGAACCCCGCGCGGATGGAACTCTATGCTTAAATGGCAGCAGTTGGTTACCCTGTTATGGCGATTTGAGGACTGTGATCATGCACGAGTCCCACAAGTTAAAATACTCTATCCATTCGGGTTCTGACAAGATGTATCATGATATGAAGAAGCTATATTGGTGGCCTAATATGAAGGCCGACATCGCCACCTATGTTAGCAAATGTTTGACTTGTGCTAAGGTCAAGGCTGAACACCAAAGTTAGCAAATGTTAGACGGTGATGTAGCTATATAGAATTATATATGGTATTAGTTAATCAAAGTGCTTAGTACTTATACGACCTATAATCAATTAGGTTGCATTCAGGCGTAATTGTAATGCATTTTCATGCATTTGATTTACATTGTTAACTCATCCACTCGAGGTGAGTTCATAGCCTTACGTTTTACATTTTTAATGATTTACAAGTTTTGGGGTGAGAAACATATGCTTGTTTTACAATTGGACGCAAGTGGACATTTTACATTACGATTACATGTTTGCTTAAGTAGCGATAACCCTCTGAGCTCATTATCATGAACTGTCAATTATTGTTGTGAGCACAAATGTTATAAATAGATCTATTTAGGATTGACATACCCGTTCGGGTGAGTCATGCTCACTTTGCCGGTATGCTGGACAATGAACGTATACCGTGTCGGACATAGGATGTTGTGGGTTAGAACATCATCACGGGAAATGTTGGCAATATATATTGCAATTCATACATGTCGAGCTTCAGTGTCATGAGCTTAGGGAAACGTAATCACATTTTATGATGTTTGCATCTGTTGCATTATCATGGCGAAATCTTGCGGTCCTACATTATACATTTTACAAACCTATGAATTCACCAACATTATTGTTGACATTTTAAGCAATGTTTTCTCAGGAGATCAATGAGGATACATTGGTGGTCGTTATTTTGGAAGTCATATACGTTAAAGATTTGGTTGCATTACATTTTGGGATATATTTTGTTATGGACTAAAATCTTTGTATTTTGAAAAATGAACAAGTGACGATTCAGACTTATGTAACAACAATTTGTTAAATCTAATGTATCAGTTTTAAACGACTTTTAAATGGTCGTTCTTATATATATCTTGTGCTATTGATCTATGAAGTATCACCCCAACCCATATTCCGCTGCGACCCAATTTAGGGGTGTTACAGTTCTTCAACCCCTTCAATGTGCATGTGGACTCCAAAGCTTAAAAACCTTCCTCACAAACTGAGGAGGTTCCCCAAGGAAAAAATCCTGGAGCTAAAAGTGGAGTCAGAAGAAAACAATCTTCAAAACAAACATCTGAGTCTAAGATTGAGGCATCCAAATCTAAAACTAGCCAATCAAAAAAAGAAAATCAGTCTAGTTCGGCCAAGGACAAAAGCCCAAGCCATCCTTCACCTCCCACACCAGTGGTTGGTGAAATGCATAAAGAGGCACAACAAGCAGTTGGTGGCCCAACATATTTAAGGACCACCAGTGAAGAAGGAGCCCACCCTCAGCTCAGTAGTGGTATGTCTGCATTTAATTCTTATTGAACCTGTTTATTCAGCTTCTTTCATTTGCACTCTTTGTCTGCATCAGGACATGATGCTTCAGCAGATTCCATATCTGAAGTTGATCCTGGATTATCTTTCCTAATGATTCTATACCTGCACAACGGGGTATGGATAAGGAAACAAAAACAATTCAATTGATCACATATTTGCAGGGACTAATCTAAGTGTTCTTGTAGATCAAACCAAATCTATTGGAGATGGGTTAAAAAATACCCACACTGATTCAGGTATAAATGAGGAGTCCAGAGATGATGAAATTTCAAAGAAAATAAAGCTGGAAGACTAATCAGATCTCTTGAAAGACACAAGATCTGCTTTCTTCACTCCTGACTCCCCACAAGATGAGCTTGTTATTATTTCAGATGAGTGTGAAGAGGAAGAAACTGAAAAAGATGAAGACACTCATGCTACCTCTCATAATATACTTGAAGACACTTCAGTCCCTCATCCTCCATCTCCTAAATCGGATCAAATTCAAGAGTTAATGGCTCAGGTTCACTTACTTCAGTCTCAGAAGGAGAAGCTGGAACAACAAAAGGCAAAAGCTAAAGAAAAAGTTGCTTCACTAAAATCTAGCCCCTCATACCTAGATATCAACCAGCTTACTGAACTTCTAGTAACCTCTTTGAAACCTGAATTATCCAAACTGTCAGACTCACATGACTTTTCTAGCTTATTACCAACTTAACTGAAAGAGCTCCCCTCAAAATTCACTGCACTATCTGGTGACATTAAAGAGCTAAAGCAACATGTTCGTGACATGGAAATTGAGCTAACTAGGGATTTAAAAGAGATTCCAACTAAACTAGAGACTTTCACTTGCACTATCTCCAGCCTTACGTCCTAGGTTGCTGAACTGAAGAATATACAATAGGAACTTCCAACAGAGTTTCTTGATTTGCCAAGAAAAATATCTTCAGTTCAGGCAAAGATCAAGACTTTGGATTCCCTTGCAAGTCTATTAAACAAGGATACTGAAACCTTGAACAGGTTTGCCACTATGGTGGAAAATGCATCAGGGGCTACAACCAAGGATGTTCCTTCAGTAGGCCAAGCAACTACTTCACCTGTTGAGGGGGAGAAGAACACCAATCCAGCTACAATGGATTCTGAACCAAACCTACACAATGAACTTGTTGATCTCTTAGGCATATATGTTGTGACACAATACTACAACAAGAAGTTACTTTATGATAAATACTATGACAAGATGCTAAAAAGAAGAAAAAGCTCCAAGATTACAAAGTGTGATGTTCTCATACAAAAGGGCCCTATATCACTGAAAGTACATAGGGAAGAAGGGACAAGTGAAGTCATTTCAAACGTCAAATTCAGTGACATACATTAGGCTGAATGGAGAGAGGTAGTACAAGCTTGCCATGATAGAAAAGAAAACGAATGGAAAACCATCTATAGGTTAATAAAGATAAGAATGGGATATCTTGATCAAACTAAAAAAGAACTAAAGATTGACTTCAACAAAACCCTTAAAGAACAAGATCCTCTGAATGAGCTAAATGATTTAGCTAACAAGAAATGGAAATAAACTAGTGACTCAACAGACCACTCTAGGTCAACAAAGAAACATAAGTCATCAGTTCAGCATGAAGAAGAGGTTCATTAAGCAACAAGAACATCAAATGTTATAATCTTTTGTATTGACTTTATCTTTTGTAATTATAAAATAATTAAAGTTAATAGAAGTGGTTATCAGTTTATGTTGTTCAATTTATATTAGTTGTGTAAGAAGAAGTTGTTTTGCTCACTTACAATTGATTTTAACTTAGGCTATTTATATATTAAAATAGGGGTAGATTGTTTGGTTCAGTTCCTGAGCCCTTTAATCTTTTAGTAGATTTAAACATAAAATCCCCTAAGTATTACTCAAGCTAAAGTCTTTCAGTTTAAGTCGCTGAAGTTTATTCAGCATCAGCTCTTTAGGTCCTTAGAAGATAGGGAAGTATCTTCACTTTAGTTTATGTAGTGGTACAGAAACTGAAGAAGGTCTTTGGAAAGAGCTTCAGTTCAGCTTGGTTGATAATTCCAAGCTGAACGTTGTCTATCTCCTTAACAGAAGATTGAAACGTTTGTTTCACTTCTAGAAGGTTTACAAGGCGGGAAAAATATTGCTTTATGTCAAAAGGAATAAAGCAATCTCCTTGGGAAAAGGTGCTTCTAAAGTTGGTATATAAGTACAACAACTTTCCGGAAAGGACTGTACCTGGTACTTTAGAGCACGTCTGCATTAAATGGTATCTCAACCACCCATTGGATGCATGACACGCATACTAGGTTAACTTGTAAACCCTAATCCCTTTTCCTATAAAAGGAAAGGGATTCCCAGAGTAAATGCTATCTCTTCCAATTAATGTGATACACATTGAAGAGTTCATTTATCTCTCAAACAAACTGAATAGAAACTGTAGAAGCTGAAGCTTCAGTTCTAGTCGAATAGTTTGTTTTCTTATTTCTCATAACTTTGGTTAGAGAATAAGTTTGAAGGAGATTGATGACATCAAATAACGTCTATTTTATAGCATCATTTATCCCATGTATTTAACCCATTTTTTATAATTATTGCAAAGAATTGTTACTTAATCGTTTATATTTGAGAATTGCAGTAATTATGGAGTACTTGGTGAATATTAGCAAAAGGCGCGCATTCTAGAGCTTAAACGAAGACATTTTGAAGATTAACTATTCTGACTACCAATACGCCGTATCCATCGAGGAAGATACGGCGTATTTGTGCCTGTACTCACTAAAGACCACAAAGGAAACAAACTCAATACACCGTATCCAGAGAAGCTCAATACGCCATACTCAATATATAGTATGTGAATATTTTGGAAGATATCAAGCTAGGTCCCTACTCCAAGAAACTCTAATACGCCGTATCCAATCCCTTGGATACGCCATATCAAACCGACTTCCAGACCCTATAAATACAAAACTCAAAAATAAGTTTTAAGTGTGGTAAATCATATTCTCGATACCTAAATCACAAAATTCAATTTTCAGAGGAGAAAAAGAGTAGAAGAGGTCTTGCAACGCATTCCAATCCATAGAAGACAACGTGTAATTTCTTATACTTTTGTAATCGTTCAGTTTTTGGTATCATTCGTTAACTTGGTTAGTTTACCTTGGCTAAAACAATTACTCTTGTCTTAATTATGATGTTTGAAGGCTAATACCTTCGGGTATTAGCCGTTATTATGAAGAACTGAATGTTTGGTTTTGTTTATATCTCGATTGCTTAATTTATTGTTGAATTTTTGTTTATGTTTATCAATTCATACTTATTTACGTGCTTTTGGATGCGACCTATCATTCAACTAGATCTAGTGACACGGACCAAGTAATCTAGATTCCAGGATAGCTCTTCATATAGTGATTTATACATCTAGAATCATAGGATCACAAGTATTGTCCTTCTAAAATCATGATAAGGATACGCTTCTGGCTTAACTAGTTAACGGAAACTGCCTCTGGTTTTTTAAACATGTTGACTAGTAGGTGAATCTAGATAATTCAACAAATAATGTTCTGATTCCATTAGATAGTTGGACAAGTAGACTACTAGAGTATAAATTGCCATTAAGCAGTAAGTGGGTAAAGTCTCTATGAGCTAGGGTTTAACAAGATCACCATTGGTTTAATCCCTAATATAGATTATAATCAGTAAATAAGGATGCTTTATGCGGATGCTTTAATTGTGACAGAATTAATATGTTTAGGTCTTAAGATGAAGTCCCGCCTAAGTCTAAGAATGATATGCCTCTTCGAGATAAGTAATCATTGCACTGAATAAACAAACCAACTTCTAATCGGATTAATGATGGCTACTACAACTTTCTATCATAAGGCTCGACCGCTCTTTTATCTTTTGTTAATTTGCTTGCGTGGATTAAAGTATCTTGAATTGATTATAGTCACCAACCAAACCCGTGCCAGTCTCTCAGGCTAAAACTCCCCTTTACCTGTTAGAATTAGGATTAGAACTAACATAGGATTAGCATAGGTTTTACTTAGATTAGAATTAACATAGATTAGATAACCAAAATATAAATAAATTGAGAGATTTAACCTCGCTTCAAGTGTTCGACACCCTACTTAACATGAATCTACCACCGACCGGGTACACTGCCCGTTAAAGTGTTGTTTTTGGTTAAGTCAGAAAAATATAAATTTAAAACTTAAACTATCATAAATAAACACCACACAACTACACATCAGAGGTAACACCTCAATTGTCATTCAACCACCTTGCTATTCCACAACCAAGGTGTTTCATAAATTCTTTATTTGATTCTAATAAGAACCTATACATTGAAAAGTACTTCTGTGTGTTTTAAACTTGTTCTTTATATTTTTCATATATATCTGTTTAAAACTGACTTCGTTGCCATGGAATCTGATTAGTATAATTTGATAAACCTTATATCAGATTCCAAGGGACTAACAAGGACTTGTTGGTCCCTAAAATCGTGATAAACATATACGAATATTTAACACGAGACAATTAAGATACTAATAACACAATGTGTACTTTTCAACGTTTAATTCTAATTAGTATTGAATCAAAGAATTATACCTGGTTGTTGGCGGAACAACAACCGAGATTGAATGACAAATAAACTCTCCTAATATGAACCACAAGCATCTTCGTTTAGTGTGTTCTAGGAGAGGATCAAACCTATCAAGTTATTTGATCCTTTTGCTTATATAAAGTATAAGTAAACCACTCTTGTACTTTATTTCTTCCTTTGCTTTTAGTTTTAAGGAAGTTCCCACCAATGCTAATCTTTAGGTCATAGTGATGGTCTTTAGGAAGTTAGTAAGTTATTTGTCAACACTTACTAACTCCATCATCCTGACCTGGACCTTTCTTCACTCGCTGAGAACCACCTCAGTTCGTGCCGAGTTTATTTCTTTTGACTCTGAAGGACTACTTGAGGATGACTCGCTGAACATAAATATGTTTAGCGACTTAATTAACTACTTAGGATATTTTTCATACAAATCATGTACAAGGGACAATTAGGCACTAAATTGGCCTAACATATTCTTAAGTCATGCTCATGATGAACATCCCATTTACATGCGTAGGATCTTACTGGTGTTGTTGGCACTCTTTTAGAAGTAAATCTTTAATCTACAGGCCAACTAATAACCTAACACTTATTACTAATGAACTAACTTCAAGCTTGCTTAGACCTACGTGCCTTTACCTAATTCATTGAAAGGCTCATAAGTAGTTGTTTAAAAGATACATACAACATGTGGGCACTCTTTTAATAGGCTGTGAGAAATGACTGACAATATGTTCAAGAAAGTTTCTTTAAATTAGGATCTGGCATAATAAAGTAAAACTTGTTACATTTTTGTTTTTGGAACTTTGTATCATTTATGTAGTAAAATATTCCTAACTATTTTTGCAGGTCTTATTCATGATTGCATCTCTCAGTAGAAATCCTTCCATCAAATC
This sequence comes from Tanacetum coccineum, assembly GCA_026074375.1. Classification (NCBI taxonomy): domain Eukaryota; kingdom Viridiplantae; phylum Streptophyta; class Magnoliopsida; order Asterales; family Asteraceae; genus Tanacetum; species Tanacetum coccineum. Next base: position 24,829 of record BQNB010047189.1, on the reverse strand, counting down.
AAAGATTTCGCGAGGATGGTGACAGATATCTGTTTATAGCTGGTGATCTTTTTTGGTGGTTGCATATTCATAGGGATCGCCCTGTGTAGGACGCTTAGGGGCCGTTTCTTTTTTTTCATTTTAAAGGCTCCATGGCTGCTCTATTACTTGAATTACCAAATGAACATTCAGCTATACAAATAAATCTACGAAAACAAGACATAAATCCTTTTAACACATGTTTTTATTACTAAAGAAAATTACATAAAAGTTGTATAACTGTCTGAAGACAATCATTTCATCTAACCTGTTCAAGAACTCTGATCTGAAGTATTGTTTTAATTCTTCTGTTACCAAGAAACGTCGTAAATGATGGCAAATCTGGAGGTATAAGATGGTTGTGATTTACGGGCAGCGACGACATGATGAATAGTCGACAGTCGGAGATCAATAGTATGGATGGAGTAGTTGTGGTGATGATGGAGAGATGTGGAGATTTTAAACTGTGGGGGAGCAGCAGTATGGATGGAGTAGTTGTGATGATGATGGACAAATGTGGAGAAACAAAAGTGAGGGTATAATTGTCTGATTTATTATGTTAAAAAAATAATCATCTGATTTAGGTTCTAAGAGTAGACGAGTAGGAATTTTGAGACCCGCACAATCAGACCTCCATATGTAATAAGTGGAAAAAAGAAACATCACTTTATCCCTTTCAGATTTAGTTCCCTCCCCATTTGGTCTATTAAGTGCAAAAGAAACAGGCCCTTAGTCTTAAATACTCTAAGTAGTTATTCCAGATTTACTAGAACAAAGGAGGTACTTATTTTCTCCTGCGCTTTTCGTTTACCCAAAAAATAAAATATGCACATGCGCCTTCAACTGAACGCTCGAACATAGTGGGGTTGCTTTTCAGCTGTCCTATTCTGGAGCAACTTATTTGTGTTTAGAGCATGACCTACTAAACGATAGAGTGAAGACTTCTATAGTTCATTGTTTGCCATCTCATTCTCTAAACACAAATAAGTTTCTCGGGAATAGGCAGGATGAAATGCAAGGCCACGAAGTTGCTCTAGCTAAGCTCACGTGAAAATCATTATGCGGGTAACGCAAAAGCAAGCAGGTAAATATAAATCTTCTATGTTCTGGTAAATATGGAGTTAGATGACTTGGTTTCTTAATCATATCGTCTATTTCAATCGACTTCCAATGCCTATCAAGACGATATTTCTTTAAATATCATTAAAATGGCGTCGCCTTTTAGTTATCGAAACTATATGTGTCTTGCCTATAATTAATATTTTGTATTTCTCTTTTCAATGTGTATTTATTTTTTCTGAAAGTTTTCCTATTTGCATTGACACAATGATCTTACGGCAACGAGCGGTTGGAAATTTACACTTACGATGATATGTGAAATACTATCTTCTATAGATGCCTCGCGGCAATGAGCGGTTGAATATCCTCGTTTATAATATATATAAAGAGAGAAAAAAATTGATTAAACTTTAAAAAAATAAAAAATGAGTAACGTTGTTGGATTAAAATACTCTTACACATAAAAAGGCAAAAAAACTTATAAAATATTCAAATATTTAATTACAATTCAGTGACAACCGACATTTTTCCAGGTTAATACTTGACTATTAACTTGAAACATTTCATTTTAAATGTTTACATATATAATTTAACTCAAAATTGGGAGGTTATCTCGTGTGTTACGAAAAACGTCTTTAACGCGTACTGGCTTTAGACTAAGTTTAGTCTACACGTAATGTGTATGTTATGATCGTCATGTGCATGTTTTATAAGTCACGTGCATTTATTTTTAGGAGTTTACGTAAAACACTTAAGTCTTGCACTTATTTTCATGCATCCATGCATTAACCACCACCTTTGTAGTTTGTACACAACATACATATACATGCAACATTTAAATTCAAAAATTATTTCCCTCCCCCTATGATCCACGACCAGACCAAGCCCCCACCCCATGTGCTCATTTTGTCTTCAAATATAACCAACTAGGACCATGTTTTTGTTTTCTATCCATTCCTTACACTCTTGTCACTTTACCTACACCCTTGTTTTCCTCTAACAGCCTTGTCCCTTCCTTGATTTGAACCCACACCTTGTACCATTTTCATTTCATTCATAACATCATTACCAAACAATTTTACTATATAAGGATATCACTAGTTATCACATTTCATACACAAAAACATAAAACACATCTCTCTTTCTCCTCTCAATTCACATGGCACAAACACAAACACTTCAAGGGTTTTAAAAAAAATCAAGAGTTTACAAGAAGATTTGGGTTGAAGAGTTATAAGCTAGTGATTGGGATTGATATTTGGGTTATATAAATAAGTCTGGGTTAGATTAGTTCTTTGGTTCATCATCATCTCTTGTAAGTAAATAAAACCTCATGTTTTTCATACTTATATTAGCATCTCATTTTATTCTTGCATCAGTTTATGTCACCAATACATGGTTGTTGTATAAAAATGTCATTTGATGTTTAAAAAGAAAGTTACAATAAAACATCAACTTTGGAGATCGTTTCTTTACTTATAAAGTACTTTTTCTAGAATTTCTTTTTCCCACACTTTAATATAATATCTTAGGTGTAACATACTCAAAAATTGTAACTCATGGATGTGTCATTGTATTTTTAGTTTGTAAAACAAAATCGGGTATTAAATGTAAAATATGGCTGAGTGCACATTCTGAGACCTACTTTTAAGTACTTTAGACTTCGAATCTTGGACAATGACAATTGCGTAGAATGCAGCCAAGATAGCAATATAACCGTATCAAGTTAAACCATTAGAAACGGACAAATACGAAGAAGTTATGACCAAATGAAAATAGGTAAAAGTCATTTGTAACTTATTTTAACAACACTGATATTCAAAACTGGTCTGACCTAGCTACTTTGGGATTGTTTTTTGGTGTCTTGGGCTCCGATTGAGGAAACATGTTAGTTGGACTTTTTGCAACCCACATGGGATATTAAACACATAAAGTGTAATTGAGCCAAAATGATAAGAAACATGTGAGTTATGACCTTCTAAATTTGGAGAAAAACCATTTTTGCAAAAGTGTTGAAACTTTAAAATAAATTATAGAACTTTTGCGTAAGTCATATTTTGACTTATAAAACCTATACACAAACATATAAGGTGACAAAAAGTTTATAAAAACTCATATGCATTAGTTTCATACCGTATCATAAACCTAAAGAGTACTTACATTAAATTAGGTCGCGGTTAGGGTTTGCGCTATTATATACTTGATCGTATTTCTCGGTTGACCGATTTTGCTTGATGTGAGTTTCATAACCCCACTTTTTTACTCGTTTTAAGAATATTTTGTAACTCTTGAGGTGAGATACATGTTTGCTTTTCATACGGACACAAGTAGCTTTTAAACTAATAAGGATTTGCCTAAGTACCTGTAATCCCGCTTTTTGCCATATTATCATGAACCGTTAATTACTGCGTATAAACATAAATGTTGTAAATGTATCTATTGGGATTGACATCCCCGTCTGTGTAATTTGCCCTTACTTGACCGACCGTACTGGTCAAACGGACGTATACCATTTTGGGAACTTGGGTATTTTGGGATGAATACCTGCAGGGGGAAACAACTTGCATTGATTTGCAAAACACTGTTTTGTTAAGGCTTCAGTGTCATGAGCTTAATGCAATCGTAATAACTTTTTATATGATATTGTATGTGTTACAATAGTCATACACTTGAAATCTTGTGGTTCGCAATACTGTTTATTTTAAACATATGAACTCACCAATATTATTGTTGACGTTTTAAGCATGTTTATCTCAGGTCAATAATTGCATGGTAAGCGAGAAGCTTACAGAGTCCATGATCATGTTATCTGTCGAGGGTCTTATTGTGGGGGTAAATGTCAGCAACATGATGGCTATTTTGTTAGTAGGTTGGAAATGTGAATGGATTCATGTGTAAATTACTGATTTTTTCGAATTATCTTAATAAAACAGAACCTTAGTGAGTAAAATTTAAAAAACATGCTTATCACCAAACAAAAAAACATAAGATACTAGCAGAAATTAGATACGTTCTTTGATGATATAGTTTTGATTTCGTTTACTTGGTGTAATAGCCGTTGTAAAACCAAGATAAACTGGTTGCATTGAATGCAAAATCCTTCACTATTAAGTTGTAATTGTCTCTAGCTTCTTGCTAGTTTTTAATAAAAATCTGCCGTTCAAAAAAAAGATACTAACCTTCACTTACGTACTCATATGAAGCAACGAATTATACAAAAAAGTATGAGGAGATGGCTTATTTACTAAAACTAGATATCTTTTGAGTATCAAAGCCGGAATAACTTGGAGGCTGTAATTGGTCTTAGTCCGATTAATCAGCCAAAAAGAGTGATATTCAAACTTCGATCTAACCTCTAAAACAAAAGATGTATGCTACTACGGAAAAAAATCTTAGCTCTGTCTCTACATAAAACAACATACCACTTAACTAACAAACATTAAATAAAAATTCGATTAGTATCTCACACAAAAGTTGGAGATTTGATCATGATTCAGTTTTTCATAGGAAAACATCATCAAATTGAATTTTTATATTAGCAAAAGATCGCACTCCATTGTTTATTTTCATCGTAACCTGTTAGAATTTGATGTTGTCCTTTTAAAACAAATCTTGGCTATCGATCAGTCTTACGTTTAAATTGCACAGCCCATGGCAACCAAAATTCACATGACGGCCCTGCATCCACCGACTCTGAATATAATATAAGAATATATTTTGTTGGAGCAAAATACTACTTAAAGAATTTAACAAGATTAGTGTTTGTTGCAACCAAATCTCCAAATTGCTAGTTATTTCTGTAGGTTTAAATGGCGCTAATTCAACTATATTGACAAAGGATAGTACTGCATGATGGCAAATAATTAAGTTCTAGATCCCACGTTGAAAGATGATATATATAGATAATACAGTTGGCTTTTGTTTCACCAATATGGAAAACTATGCCAGCACAATGAGTTTTAATTCTCTTGAACTCTTGCATGTCCTTTATTACCGTCAACCTTTTCATCTAAGCAAATGTCTTATCACATTGTTGAAAGCAATTTCTATTATAAGCAAAGAAGGCATAGGTAAGATATAGAAGATTGTAAAAGTCATGAAAGAATGAAAGAAGCAATAAATACTCAACAGAGACGACATTTCATGGTGAGTTTTTAATATCACGAGAAAAGAGACCAAGTGTTATGTTTCTGGTACTTACCCATGTGACTTGGATTGCTTAGATGAGAACTTAAATACTTAAAAAAATAAAAGAAAACATGTTCAGGCCGCAATAGTGTTAGGGGCTGTTTGATAAAACATAATAATTTAGTACTGAACAATCTAGTGGCTTGGACGATTCATAGGCTCTGTCTAAAGTTGGTTATGAATGAGAATGAAGCGTTTGATAATTGTTCTGAATGAATAGTTATACAACATAAATTTAGCATTTTGATATAGGATATTGCATGATCCCAACAGAAATAATTATCTCGCAACTGTGTTGATATAATTATAAAAAAGAAATTTTAATCAAGATAAAACATAAAAATATATATTATATATATTTATCTAAACATGTAGTTATAATTGAATATATAGGTGGTGATAGTTGACTTTTGTAGTGTTGTTTTCTATAGCATAAATTTATACTAATAGTCACGAGAATATGAAATGTGACAATATGCAATAAACGTAAAGAACCAAAAGCTTTATGAACCAAATAATTAAAGAAGAAAAAACAAATCTGGGAAAGCGTGGCTACTGAATGATTTAGGATGTCATTTATCCGGAACGATTCAGAAGCAAATAGAATCGCTAAGAGCCTCATTTTATTGCTAACAAACAATTCACCTCTGACCGAATTGGAACTGCCATCTTAATCATTCCATTCAAAGGCTATCAAACACCCCCTTAGTTTCTTTTATACAGTACGATTTATTAGGGGTGAGAAAAAAACCGAAAAAAACAATCGACCGAATTAATAAATGAACATAATTTGTCAAAACCGAACTGAACTACAAATTCAGTTTTCCGTTCGATTCGGTTGAATTCTAGTTCAGTTCGGTTTTCGAGTTGATTAAAAAAATATTTAACCAAACAACTGGATAACCGAACCGATCAACACCGCTACAATTTATAGCCTAATTGACACTACAACGTAAATTGAGGTTATCTACATATTTTTCTCAAAGAAAAAACCCATGGGAGTTTTTCCACTCATCAGAAACATTTTTCACACCAATTTGTTGACCACGACTACATGAGAAATCTGCCGCAAATCTCCCACGGATCAACGATTAATTACCCACTAATTTTGTTGACCAGTATTTCTATGGAAAATCCGTTTGTACTTTCTCAACAATTTTGTCTTAGAAAAATCCGTCAAAACTTTCCCACAAACTATCCACCTGTTTGATAAATCTATGAGAAATCGTGGTCAATTACTCACGAATTACCCAAAAAAATGATCATTTTTGGATTTCTATGTAGTTACACACTTACATACTACTATATATGTCAAGATATGTGATTTTAATTTCGGTTTATATGCGTGTGCATATCAATGTAACAATACGCGTGTTTGTTCGTGTAAACAACTACTTCTTCCGTCTCAATTTTATTGTCAATCTTTCTTTTTTGTATGTCCTAAAATAATTGTCGACTACTAAAAATAATAATTGGATTTGTTTAAGTTTATCATGTTACCCTTTAGTCCAAATTAAAATTTACAAAATAAAAGAAAACATTATTAAATTATTGAAGGGTAAAACTATCTTTTTTTAGTTTTCGTAGAAAATAAAACAATAATTAATGCATTTTTTCTTAAATCTTGTAATTTTTGTATGTGAACAATAATTTTGAAACAAAGGTACACGTAAATTTTGATAGGTCGTTTTGATCTCTCATTATATCTATGTATGTCTCATATGTAGGGCTGAGCAAAGTGAACCGAAAACCGACCCGACCCGACAAACCGATCCGAACCGAGCTTATTCGGTTCGGTTTTCGATTTTGGATATGTGTCTCGGTTTAGTCGGTTCGGCTCAAACCCAACATTTAGTCGGTTCGAACTACTAAACCGAGCCGAGCCGAGCCGAGCCAAACCGAGTTTATTCGGTTCGGTTTCGGTTTATATAGGGATCAATCGGTTTGGTTCTCGGTTTGCAAAATTCCATTAATCGGTTTCAGGTCGGTTTCGATTTTAGTCAGTCCGGATCGGTTATGACCTGATGCTCACCCCTACTCATATGTATTTAAGTAAGAATGTAAATGTGTGTGAACGAGTTTGTACTGTGAGAGATTGAAAACATGATGTTGGAGACTACGACTACGGTTTCCTCGATTTTCAAACTAAATCTACAATTTGCACAAGCTTTAAAGACCGATGGTGTAATTTACCCTATATATAATTTATATAACTATGTATAAAACATTTAAGTTTGTTGGTTCTCCAAATTCTAAGACCAAATAATTTGTTGATGATGGCCTTTCATTATTGTGTGAAACAAGTATATCGGCTCGCGCTCCACTGCGGAACGATGGTTGGACGTCATTGTTGTTGATGTCGAGTTAAAAAAGAAAGCTTAGTAGTGTGTAAATAATACATTCACAAAAATGAAGATTTCACTCTGTTAATACAAATAATGTCTAAAAATGTTATTTATATTTTTCGACCTCTCAACGTTTTGATAATGACAAAATGTAAAAACGTTTACAATAAAATTAAACGTTTACAAATTATTAATCGTAAAATTCCATTTCTAAGATTAGTGATCACTTAAGGTATGAACAAACAAATCATTAAGCATGATTAGTGATCAAGAAAATATTTTTATCTTATCCGTTACATTTTTACAAAAGATTTTCACCAAATTAATTATACAAAATATTTTCTAATTAAAAGAAAAGTTTTATTAAAAACTTAAAATTTGAAATTCAAATTTTCTCTCCAAAACGGAAGCTTCTACACCAGATACAACCTTCCCCACAAAAAGACAATAAAGAGAGCGGAGTCTAGGTGGCGTCCCCCTTATAGGCCTGGCGGCCCCCTTATATATATGGGACCGCCGAGACCGCCACCAGTTACCGTTGGAGTTTCCTGCCTATAAATACTGGTCCATCCCTTGCTAAAAATCAGACCTCTTTGCACGAATTTTCTCACACTTCTTTCTCTCTCTAAAAACCTTATTTCTCTCACTAAAACTCTTGATCACTAACATACTTAGATCTTGTTTCAAGTGATCTTATCTTATCTTCTACATCTCGTCTCTCCTCTCTATCAAGTGCAAGAAAAAAACACTCGTATTCGTCAAGAAACGAAGTGTTGATTAGTGATCTCTCCTCTCTTCTTCTAAGTACAAAATCTCTATTGTATTTATCTTGTGTATTTGTGTTATTCGGATATTGTGTAGATCCGATTCGGATATTCTCTATCGAGGAGTGGAGTAGGGCGAAGTGGTGCTTCGTAGCCGAACCACTATAAAATCTTGGTGTCTTGGTTTGGTTGTTTATTTCCTTATCTCTTTACATTATTATTGTTGTTATCTAGTCATACTTTAGATAGTTATTGCTTGTTCATATTGTGGATTGGTTAAACATATAACTCGAATCTTAACATTTTTTATAGCAAACTTTTAAAAAGTAAAACGAACCTGTAAACTATTCAACCCCCCCCCCCTTCTAGTTTCCATAATTGGTATTAGGAGCCAAGGTCACTCAAGATTTTTAAAATATACTGTATTTTAAAGTTTG
>BQNB010047189.1:0-11347 GCA_026074375.1 Tanacetum coccineum | reverse complement strand
AGTACTCATCACTGTGGTCTCGAGTGATATACCAAGCCAAGTTCTAAAGTCTACAACATCACCGACACACTCATATTTTGTAGAGTTTAGGTAAACATTTGGAAACAGAAAGGTTAAATCCCCACAATATCTAACAAGGGTTATTGTGTGCGGGTTATGTATCAAGTAATTTCACAAAAGTATGCTTGAATTTTTTTATATTTGAGCATAATTTAAGCATTTTAATATGAAAATTAGGATAAGTAAACATTCTAATTCCATCCACCCACTTGAATTATACAACGTCCTCGTTGTATATATAAAACATTAAATACGAGAATTTAAAAAGAATCAGAATGAGAAACTCCCATGATATCCCTTGATATTTGCTCGGTAGATTCTCCAAGTTGCGATTATGAGCGAGATTGTGTGTTGAACAGCCGCCATGAAGTTTCAATACTCCAACACTTCAAGATCTCCAGATTTGTAAATTAATCACCAACATCGTCGATTTTTCTTTTACGAGGTCCTGTGTAAATTCTCAAAAAATAAATGCAATTCTATCTCCGTGTATTCATTTGGTTAGACTCAAAATAAATACCTAAAACTTTACAGAAAGTCAATACGCCGTATCCATTCCCCAAGATACATCGTATGGATGCCTGTATACGCTGTATTTATTTAATGAATACGTCGTATAGACTGTGCTGAAAATAAAGACTGGATAATATCCATATAATCAATACGCCGTATCCATGGGGTTTGGATACGCCGTATAGACAGTCTGGGAAGACAGACTCAATAAAAATTGAAAATACATTCCGGGTTGTCTCCCAGCAAGCACTTTTGTTTACAGAAAAGTCTTTAAGTTAGACTTGCCCCAATTTAATCCCATCCTTATAAAACAATTTAGGGTCGAACGGGATGCCAAATGGCACATACAAATTCTTGATTAAGAAAATGAATGACATCCCTTTGTTAAGATAATTACAAGTCATGATATTAAAATTTATTCCCTTGATAAAAGTTTCAGTTTTGAAAAATTTATTAGATGTACCGTGACTTATTTCCAAATGCTTATTTGACCCATGTGCATAGGCACCATCATTGACATTTATTACATCAGGTAACGGTTTGACAGATAACTCCCCCGAAGAGTGTTCAATCGAATTTATCATCATCATTGTCCTTATCCGATTTTGAATCATTAGGATAAATTACGTTAAAAGGAAATAGATCATTAAAGTTTAAAACATTTTGTTCCTCTTCATCACATTTGGAAAATGATGTTTCATCTTTCAAATAAAATTCATCGATATGTTGAGGAATTACAACTGGTTCAGTTGAGAAATCTGATTTAGACGTTTGAGCATCATTGTAAACAATGGCTGGAAATTCTTTCTCAAAATCTTTAAAGTAGTCTAAATCATCTAATTTAGACGTTTGAGCATCATTGTAAAAAATGGCTGGAAATTCATTCTCAAGATCATTAAAGAAGTCTAAATCATCAAAACAACTGACCGTAGGCTCGGGTGATGGAAGTGAAGGCATATTGACTTTTTCATTATCATTTTCCGAATTCGTTTTTAAATTGTTGACATAAATTATTTTGTAAGAAAATGAATTTTTGTCAAAAATTACCGTGCAATCTTCATCGTCGGATTCGTCAAACGATATTCTAAAGTCGATTTCATCGTAGTTAAAAGAACTTACCGTAGGCTCACACGAGAGTGCTGCTTCAGATGTTAATGTGTCGTTGAAGATTATAGCTGGGAATTCAGTTTCAAAAGATCCGAGGTCGTGAACGTCTTCATTATCCCAGATCTTACCATACGTAGCAGTTTCTCAGTTATACACCTTACCACGCCTACGAGCTTTTTCTTCTTCAAACTTGATATATTCTTCCATAGTCATGTTGGGATCATCCATTCTGAAATAATCTTACTAGAAGAACTATTAAATAACCAATACGTTGTATTCAGTGAACTGAATACACCGTATCACATAAACACAATAAACAAGAATACAAATTACTCTAAACTACACTAATCCTAATGGCTAGATATAAACTAAAGTTAAAAAACAAAATATCAAATAAAAATCAAGATTAGTTTTTACTCGCCGGCAACGGCGCCAAAAACTTGATGTGTCGTTGTGTGGTGTATATTTTATTGATTCAAGTTTTAAATTTATATTTTGCCGACTAAACCAAAAACAACACTTTAACGGGCAGTGTACCCGATCGGTAGTAGTTTCGTGGTAAGTAGGGTGTCGAACACTTGAAGCGAGGTTAAATCTATCAATTTAATTAATATCTTGGCTATCTAATCTATGTTAATTCTATTCTACTCTAAACCTACGTTAAACCTATGTCAGTCTAAATCCTAATTCTAACGAGAAAAAGGAGGTTTTTAGCCTGAGAGACTGGCACGGTTTGATTGGTGACTACAATCAATTCAAGGCACTTTTACCTACGCAAGCTAATTAACAAAAGATAAAAGAGCGGCTGAACCTTATATAAGAAAACTTTATTAACCATTATCAATCTTATTAGAAATTTGGTTTGTTTATTAAGTACAATGATTTCTTCTCTCGAGATGGCATATCATTCTTAAGACTTAGGTGTTACATCATCCTAAGACCTAGACACATTAATTCTGTCATAATTAAAGCATCCGCATAAAGCATCCTTATTTGCTGATTTATCAATTATTTAAGGTTAAAGCATTGATGATTCTTGTCAAAACCCAAGGTCATAGAGACGTTTCCACTTACCGCTGAATGGCTATTTATATTACTAGTAGTCCACATTGTCTCAACGATCCCAATGGAGTCAAAACGTTTCTGTTGAATTATCTAGGTCATCTGCGAGTCTACACTAATCAATAACCATTGACAAATATCTAATTAACTAGTTAAGCCTGAAGCGTATCCTAGACAAAGACTTAGAAGGACAATATTTATGTAACTATAATTCTAGTGTTATAATTTTAATTTATGGTGAGCTATCTAGACTCTAGATTACTTGGTATGCTTCCTAGATCCCAGTTAATGATAGGGTGATACAAAAGCGCGTAAACAAGTATTGAATTGATAAACATAAACAAGCATGACAACGATAAATCAGAAAATCAAAGATAACGAATACCAAACATTCAAATCTTCATAATAATGGCTAATACCCGAAGGTATTAGCCTTCAAACGTCATAATAAATACAAGAGCAATTATTTAACCAAGGTAAACTAACCGAGTTAACGAATGATACCAAAAACTGAACGATTACTAAAGTATATGGAATTACACGATGTCTTCTATGGAATTGATAACGTTGCTCGACCTCTTCTGCTCTTTTTCTCCTCTAAAAGTCGACTTTTATGATTTAGGTATCGAGAATATAATTTAGCACACTGAAAACTCGTTTTTGAGTTTTCTATTTATAAGGTCTGGAAGTCGGTTGGATACGGCGTATCCAAGTGTTGGATATGATGTATTAGGGATTTCTTAGAGTAGGGACCACGCTTGATATCTTCCAGAATATTATATTGATTCCATACTTTGAATACGGCGTATTGAATCTCTCTGGATACGGCGTATTGAGCTTATTCCTCTGTGGTCTTTGGTGAGTGCAGGCACGGATACGCCGTATCTTCCTTGATGGATACGGCGTATTGGTCTTCAGAATAGTAATCTTCAAAATATCTTCATTTAAGCTCCAGAATGCGCGCCTTTTGCTATCTTTCACCAATTACTCCATAATTACTGCAATTCTCAAATATAAACGATTAAGTAACAATTCTTTGCAATAACTATACAAAATGGGTTAATAACACGGGATAAATGATGCTATAAAATAGACGTTTTTTGATGTCATCAGCGGGTGAAAAACCTCGGTTATATCTAAACATGGCTTTCATCTGCAATGTTTGAATGTTTCCAAGACTTACATGCATTAAAAAAACTGTTGATCCCAATCTGAATAGATCTTTCTAGCCTGTTAAGGGTGGTAGCCTATTTGGATAGATCCAAACAAACTACAAGAGAAACAATGACTATGGACAATATAAGTTATGCGAAAACTAACTTATATTGCTAAGAAGAACAATGAATAAAATAGAACTTTGATTACTATTAATCTGCTAGGTTACAGATTACTAACTATATATTGGTGAAACTTGTATATGAAAACTTATATCTAACTAATGTCGTAGGGTTCCTTTTATACACCAAGTAAAACCCTAATGGGCTTACAAAACGTGTGAAGAGATAATGCATATCTATTCCTATAATAACTCATGCATATCTCCTGACAGTACTAACTAGCAGTACTAACTTACTACTAAAAGCACTAACTATACTGGCAGTACAAACAATGCACTAGCAGTACTAACTATTTATAACTAACAGTACTAACTACTTAGTCTATTTTCTTGAATCTATAGCATTCTTCATCAGCAGCACTAAGTAGAACTGGCAGTAGTAACTTGTATAAGTAGCAGCACTAAGTTGTAGGAACTTCTGAATCCCAACCGTCCTCCCTTAAACATGATGTTTACTTGTTAACCTTCATGTTTCTTCAGTTTGAGCTTCTTGAACACTAGGAGGATGTATTCAAACACACTGCTACTCTTTAATATGATTTTCTTGAACTCTTTTGTTACTTAGTAAACTTGAAATTCTTTATCTTCTGATCTTTTTTCACCATCTCAGCATCTCAGCAACACAGCTACACCAACTAAGTTGGCTTTGTAGTTTTTGGCAAACTACCAGCCATAAACGGATTTGATATTTCTTTACCAGTAGTCGTTTGCTCTGGAATAGCCAATGCTTCATTGCAATAACATGGTGCATTGATAACCATATAGTTTTTAGCAAACTATTAACTATCAACGGATTTAAGATGTCTTTACCAAGAGCCGTTTGATTTAGACTAGCCAACTCTTTACTGTGAAGCATGGTGAGTTGAGAACCATATAGTTTTTAGCAAATTATCAGCTATTAACGGATTTGAGAAGTCTTTACCAGAAGCCGTTTGCTCTAGACTAGTCAGTTCTTGATGTCTGTTAGACATGGTGAACTGATGACGATTTGTTGTGTGGTGATAAAACCAACACTTAAAGATCCTTCTTACCTCCATTATGGCTTCCATACTCATTAATATGCTTTTGAATGAATCTAAGCAGAGTATAAGCATCTTCACTTGCAGTCCTAGCTACTAACCTTAAAGAAAGCATTCTCTCAAGTGTTTCTTTTATGAGTGGATACTTCTTCTCTGCAAGCATATGAATCTCAGTACCATCTTCCAGTATCAAGGTATAAACACTACAATTTTCATATAAATCCCAGCTCTTAAGATTCTATCTTTCTTGATTCTGCCAGAGTTCATCTTCTACATTTGCATCAAACATTGTCCTTAAATCTCCCCAAAGAACTAGATCAACACCTTCTGGAGTAGTTGTTTTAAATCTCTTCATCACCAGATTATATAACTCCACAAGATCTAGCCTATCAAACCTTGTCACCATTTCAGAAAAGGTTTTAATCCACCCAGAACTTCCATTAGATCTAAAGATTCTGTAGTAGATGCACTCTGCTCCATGTATGTCAAAATCATAGAATTTTGATTTCTAGTTAATAATTGGAAACCTCTTCTCCAGAACTTCATAATCTATTATCCCTTCTTCATTTAGAACTATCTTCAGATAAGCCTTTAGTTGCTCTTCCTCTTCAAGATCAGCATCAGTCTTTTGTATTTTAGACTTCTTTGTTGCTTTCATCTTAAGTCTTCTGTTTGGTCTTTTCCTGATACTCTCTTAATGTCCTTCTTGCTTAACTTCAACTTTAGTACTGTTAGGTTCTTCAAGAACCTTTTGCTTATGTACACCAGCTGCTTCTTTAGAATATTTTACTGCATCATCTGAATCTATAGTCTTGAAATCATCAATTACCCTTTTCTGTCTTTCATACAAACCTTGAATTTCTGCAAATGTCTTTGCCTTCAGCTGAGAGTGTTTGTAACCACCCATATTCTTCAGACACGTCATCATCAAATTCCTCAGTTGAGATTTAGTTGGTGGTCTACTTCTAATCTCAGCAGATCTTTGTGCAACTTTGAATTTTCTTTAAGCAACAATTGTCTTAGCCAAAAACTTTGCTCTCTCTTCAATTGTATACTCCTCTCTTTCTTCTTGTTGAAGCTTGGCTGCAAACAATGGATTAGCATCAATCCCTGCTTAAACTTCATCATACGTCTTAGCTATAGCAGCTTTAGATGCTTCTTCTTCCCTCTGTCTTTCCCTTTCTACCTCTACTTGCAAGTCTACTTGCCTGGCAACACCAACTTTGCCTGGCAGTACTAACTTGTTAGCTACCATTTTTATCCCTCAATACCAATCAAAATAACATCTTTTTACCCAATCCAAGCAACAAAACCATCCATATGTAACCTTCAATCCTCATTCCAAAGGAAATAAGGAACTTCAAATAATCATATAATCAACTAGAATCCATCTGCTAACTAAGATCATTTCACAAACTATACAACAAGGTAACCTGCTAACATCAAAAGCTTTGGTTAAAAGATCAGCTACATTGTCATCAGTGTGAATCTTTAGCACCTGTATAAGCTTCTTCTCATAAGCATCCCTAATAAAGTGGTACCTAATCTCAATATGCTTTGTTTTGGAGTGAAATATTGGGTTCTTTACAATGCATATAGTACTCTCATTATCAATGTAGATCTTTGTGTTCATAAAATTGAACCCATAGTCTAACATTTGATTTTGAATCCACAATACTTGCCCACAGCAGTTGGCAGCAGCAACATACTCTGCCTCTGTAGTAGAAGTAGCCATAATTGTCTGCTTCTTGCACTGCCATGAAATAAGTCTCCTGCCAAGAAATTGACAACCTCCTGTTGTGGATTTCCTGTCAAGATTTGCTCTAGCATAGTCACTATCTGAGTAGGCTTCTAGGTCAAATGATGACACTCTAGGATACCAAAGGCCCAGTTTGGGTTTGCCCTTTAGGTACCTAAAGATTCTCTTCACAACATTAAGATGGGAGGTCTTTGGAGTTACCTGAAACCTAGAACAAGCACAGACTGCAAACATAATATCAGGCCTAGAAGCAGTCAAGTACATTAAAGAGCCAATCATGGATCTATAAAGATGTACATCCACATCAGCAGCTTCTTCATCCTTGGTCAAAGGCTTTTGGGTCTCAATTAGAGTACTGGCAGTCTTCACACTAGCAAAATCAAATTTCTTCAGGATCTCTGCAACATACTTATCCTGACTTATAAAAATACCATCTTCTTTCTGTTTGACTTGTAATCCAAGAAAGAAGGTGAGCTCTCCCATAGAACTCATCTGAAATCTACTCTTCATCAATGCCTTAAATTCATCACACCAAGACCTTTTTGTAGAACAAAAAATAATAGCATCCACATAAACCTGTACTAACATGATATCATTTTTGTCCTTCTTAATAAAAAGAGTCTTGTTAATGGTTCCTTTTCTGTATCCACTCTTTAACAAGAAAGTAGATAAAGTAGCATACCAGGCTCAAGTAGCTTGGTGTAAACCATACAAAGCTTTCACAACCTTGTAGAACTTCTTAGGGAACTTAGGATCTACAAAACCTGGAGGTTGAGACACATACACCTCTTCATCAATTTTGACATACAAGAAGGCACTCTTTACATCTATTTGATAAACTATGAATCCCATATAAGAAGCAAAGGCTAAAAAGATCATAATGGCTTCAATCCTAGCTACAGGAGCAAAAACCTCATCATAGTCTATCCCTTCCTCTTGTTTATGTCCCTGGGCAACCAACCTTGCCTTATTTCTAACCACAACACCTCTTTCATCCTTCTTATTCCTGTAGACCCATTTAGTACCAATTACCTTTTTCCTATAAGGCAAATCTACAAGAATCCATACCTTTTGAATCTTGAATTGCAACAGTTCTTCCTGCATAGCATCAACCCAACTTTCATCTTCAAGGGCTTCAGATATCTTCTTGGGTTCAATTTGAGATAGGAAGCAAGCGAATAAACAATGCTGGAAATCCTTGTGATTATTTCTTCTCTGCTTTTGAATATAACTTACAAAAGCATAGGCTCTAAAACTTTTGTGTACTTTGCTCCTTGTCTGAACTGCTGACTTAGGATCTCCAAGAATTTGAGTTGTAGGATGAATAAAGTGTTTCCTTGAAGTGGGAATAGGACTAGCATTTACAGTGGATTCTAAATTAGTAAAGTCAGCCACTGCACCCTCATCGTCATAAGACGCATTGGTAAAAATACCATTGCTTGGATTGTCATAAATATCCTCAAGAGCAGGTATTTGAGAATCATCTTGGTCAGCATAGTTGGTTTTATTAGGATTAGATGGTTCACCAATACTAAAAACATTTGAAGGATTAGCAGTACTAAGTGGTGTGCTAACAGTATTAACTGTGTTAGTACTGGTAGCTCTAGCAGCTCCTGCTTGAAGAAGTAAATCCTCTGTACTTTAAGCAAACTCCTTTCTAAGAACTTCAGATGCATCATTAGCCTATTTTTCTTGTCTTTTCAGTCTTTCAAGCTCTTCCAAAAAGGCTTGATCCTCCTGATCTACTGGCTTCTCATTTGTCTTTAAACCAATATCCTTAGTATGCTTTTCACCTTCATTCTTTGCTTTTGAGCTTTTGACTGTTGAAGTATAAGAAGACCATATTGGCAATACAAAGTAGTCTTGATCAGATTCGGCTTCCATTTCAGAATTTCCTGCATCAATATTATCTTGTGTGCATGCACTATGATTAGCTTCTTTTGAACCTGCAGCTTTGTTAGCTTGATTCTCTGATCTCACAGGCTGATAATTCATTGAATCAGTTAAATAATTAAGATCAAACAGCCAATTAGGTCCTTTCCCTGTAACATTTGGTTTATTTTCTAAAAATGTTATATGCAGGTTTTCTTCAACTCTATTGGTTTCTAAATTTTATACCCTAAAAGCCTTGCTATTTAAGGAATACCCAACTAAAAACCCTTCATCAGACTTCCCTTCAATCTTGCCCAGATGGTCAATGGTATTCAAGATGGTCACATGGCACCCAAAAGGTCTTATATAGCTTATGATTGGTATTTTACCAGTTATAAGTTCATAAGGTGTCTTGTTTTGAGGCTTGGTCACTAATACCCTATTAAGAACATAACAAGCAGTACTAACTGCTTCAGCCCAAAAAGTGTTAGGTAAAAATGAATATGCTAGCATTGTTCTAGCAGCCTCAATAAGGGTCATGTTCTTTCTCTCAGCAACTCCATTTTGTTGTGAAGTTCTTGCATTACTGTATTCCCTCTTGATCCCTTTTGACCCACATAATTCAATAATGTCCATGTTCTTGAATTCTGAACCATTATCACATCTAATAGATTTAACTTTTTGATTGAATTGGTTCTCAATTTATCTTATAAAGTACTCAAGGATTCCACTAGTTTCATCCTTAGTTCTTAAGAAGAACACCCAACTAAACATGCTAAAATCATCAGTGATAACAAGGCAATAAGTCTTATAGTTTATGCTTCTTACAGATGTAGGTCCAAATAAGTCCATATATAAAAGCTGTAAGGGATGACTAATAGAGCTCACTGATTTGGCCTTACAGGAGGCCTTGTGTTGCTTTCCTTTCTGACAAGCAACACAGGTGTGATCATTTTGAAAAATATTTCTTCACAAGTTTGTTTAAGTTTTTAAAGTTAACATGACCCAACCTCCTATGCCATTTGTTAGATTCATCAAATGTGGCCTTTGCAATCAAACAAGCTAAACCTCCAGAAGGAACAATGCTCTCTAAGTTGAAACTGTACATATTGTTTTGTCTAGGGATTCTAAGTAATACTAGATTTTCATTAGGCAACTTAAAGTCAGAAGACAACACAAGACATTCAGTGTCTGTAAAGAGAACCTTGTTCTTCTTGTCACATATCTATGACACATAAAAGAGATTGAAATGTTGTAGTTCTTTCACAAAGCACACATCCTCAAAATCTAACTTTCTTGTTTTTATTTTACCTTTTACGAGTTATGTAACCTTTACTACCTCCAAAAGCAATAGGGCCACCATTATAGTCTTGATATTCAACAAGGTAGGCTTTGTTCCTAGTCATGTGCTTGGAACATCTACTATCAACAATCTCTTTGTTCTTTAAAGCTCTTTGTGGATTATCCTGCACATCAAATAAGAGAAATTAGTTTCTCTTAGGGACCCAAGTCATTACTGACTTGGGTCTGCCTAGTGGATATTTAAAATTAACATTTTTACTAAAGCTTGATCCACTATTGTATTTGGAGACTTTTGTTAGCCTCAAAATATTGAGTTGAACATGAAGTACGTTCATTATGTATTTAAGTCTCGGTCAATTAATTAGTTAATGTTGTAATAGAATATTATCGGGAATCGGGCTCGATAGTTAAACTAATATTGTATATGTTTCGGGTTTAATCCCAAGCAAAACCCGAGCCTGAGTCCTAGTTAAATATCCCTCGCGTCACATTAAATGTGTAGGGGTACATATATAGATATTTTCTACTAAGAAAATATCTCTTCTCATTTTCTAATAATATCTTTTCCTTTTCTCTCTCAACTCTCTCTCTTCTTTCTCTCTCTAAACCATTATCTCTTTTCTAGTTCTTGGTTCGATCCGTGTTGTGTAATATGAAGTGAAAGTGAAGATCGGGATCCGACAATTGGTATCAGTCGCCTCGGGTGGGTTTCGTGGTTTTTGTTGTTGTGAGCTTATTGGATACGACATATTTGGTTTTTTATCATTCGGCTTATTTTCTCTCTTATTTTCCTTTTTAGACAAAAGTCTTAATATTTTTTATAAAAACATTCACAAGCATCTCTACAAAACTATTTTCGTGACTTAATTTTTATTATTTTTTTAACAAACAGCATGTAGAACTTCTTTCCTACGTTTCTTTATAAAACCATAACCAGTTTCTTTCATCAAAATTTTTCGTGGCTTATTTTTGTGTTGGAAACGCCATGTTAGAGCTTATTATCTCTCGGCTTATTATTGGGTTATTTTTGGTGATACTCGGGTGAAAAGAAGAGAAGAAGAAAACGTGCACTCTAAGTGTTTGATATTTGGTCTCAACCGATCTAGTATCACCGAACGAGCCATTTTCTTGTTGTGAACCGATCTAGCAAATCTTTCATCCACAACCGAACAAGTCACTTGTCTAGCTAGAACCGAAAACCGAACCAGTTGTTATTTAGGACCACCGAACGAGTTTTTTTTCTAGTTGAGCCGAACGACCCAGTTGAAAGCACAACCGATCTAGTCATATTACAAAGAACCAAACGAGTAACTTGTC
>BQNB010047188.1:29861-43273 GCA_026074375.1 Tanacetum coccineum | reverse complement strand
AAGCTTTCCGTTATTAAGTTATAGATTAGTGCATAAGAGTATTGTACAAATTCTCTAATTATGTTAATCCACATCTCCTAATTAATTAGAATTGTAATGCAAATAGCTAAACTTGTTTGTACAAAAGCTATGGATCGTGTAGCATGATAATGCATAAAAGTATTT
The DNA here is from genome assembly GCA_026074375.1 of Tanacetum coccineum. NCBI lineage: Eukaryota > Viridiplantae > Streptophyta > Magnoliopsida > Asterales > Asteraceae > Tanacetum > Tanacetum coccineum. The sequence goes on along the minus strand of BQNB010047188.1, from coordinate 43,108 downwards.
TACATAATTGCTAATTAAGGTAATCCACATCAATTTATTAATTACGATTTTAATACAAAACCTTATTTTATTAAATAGTAATAATAATATTTATAGATAGATGAAGAACTGAGGTGTACAATTACCACATATATGTCTACCATTTATAGGTGCAAAGTTGCTAAACATAATGTAAGACAAAATGAACAAACGTTTTTAAACTTTGATTGATTTGCTTGTGTATCATTGTATTACATAAGAAAATACTCACTAAAAATAAGAAAATCATACCTTAAATATAGAATTCCACCGGGTTGTATGATTTATAATTGCTTGAAATTTCAGTTTTAAACGTAGTTTTGATTTATTTGAACCGAAATATTGCTTAACATAAATAGTTATCCAATGAAACGCCTCAAACAGCTATGTCATTGGATAAATTGGTTCAAACTTTCTATAATTCACTAATGATATCCATTATTACATTTAATGCATACTAAAACTATTATTTGACTTACTCATTGGAAGAATGATAATGATACTTTTTAAGCTTTTCGTTATTAAGTTATAGATTAGTGCGTAATAGTATTGTACAAATTCTCTAATTATGTTAATCCACATCTCCTAATTAATTAGAATTGTAATGCAAATAGCTAAACTTGTTTGTACAAAAGCTATGGATCGTGTAGCATGATAATGCATAAAAGTATTTTACATAATTGCTAATTAAGGTAATCCACATCAATTTATTTTTATTTTTTGAACGGCAATTTCATTAAACACTAGCAAGGAGCTAGATCAACAACAAACAATATAAGGGTTTTTAAGCCAATCGTCCCATTTGATCGATGTTTTACATCGATATTTAAACCAATAAAAAAAGCTAGAGACTAAATTATCAAAGATCAAGACCTTTTCCGGAATCTTCGTATCAAATAAAATCTTATTCCGAAAATTCCACATAACCCACCACAAGCCGTAATAGATCCCTTCGATAATAACTTTGATGTTTGATCGAATCCGGGTAGACACGAGCCAAGAACGCCACTCCTCATATGAATTAACCTCCATATACTCCACATTCCACCATGAAGAAATCTTTCTCATAACCTGTCTAACCACATTGCATTGAAAGAACACATGACTTGTCGTTTCGACACCCATTTTACAAATGGGACAATCAATAGAATCAATATCCATGCCGCGACGAGATATGTTAAAACGAGTAGGAAGAGCATTAGATTTAACTTTCCAAGCCAGAATATTAACCTTGATAGGCACGGATTTGACCCACCTTGTCGACAAACTCTCCTCCTGGAACCGGTTGTCGTCTAACGTCTTGCGAATCGAAGCAACCGAAAATGAGCCATCATTCTCCAGCGACCATATGTACCTGTCAACATGAGGCACCAACGAGATTGTTTTCATGATCTCCGCCATAGAATCAAACTGTGTCTGTTCAATACCACTCCTCGTATTTCTTCTGAAGGTAGTAACTAAGCTTGGCGCCTTTAACTTTGAACTCACTGAAATATTTTTGTCAAGTTCCAAGGCATAAACACGAGGAAACAACCTCTTTAACACTCCACCTTCGTACCATTTATCAAGCCAAAAACGAGAATCCTCACCATTTCCCAGCTTTAATTTGATAAAATCGTGAATATTTATTCCTTGTGCTTGTATCACCTTCACCTCCTGGACGATTGTAGTCCAACAGGTCCGAGCAGCCGAAGCACCAACTTTATCTAAACTCCCGTCCTCCCCATATAAAGCCTTTATCACTTTGGTCCATAACGAATCTTTTTGAGAATAAAACCGCCACAACCACTTGAACAACAACCCTCTATTGAGAGCAAATAAACTAGAAACCCCTAAGCCACCTTTCTCTTTTGAAGTTAAAACTTTGTTCCACTTAAACCAAGTTGCTTTATTACTCTTATGCTCATGACCGTTGAAGAAACGACTACGAATAACTTCAAGTGAATTAAGAATACTCGAGGGGACTTTAAAAATGGACATATGGAAGATTGGCATAGAGCCTAAAACAGACTTGAGAAGTGTGAATCTTCCTCCAATAGAAAGAGTTTTCAACTTCCATCTAGATAGCCGAGACAGGACCTTTTCAACCACTTCATTCCAAGCATGTTTTCTATGCATGTTCTCCCCTACTTTCGTACCCAAGTAAGTGAAGGGAGTCTTAAGAACAAGACATCCAAGTTTATTAGCCGCAATTTTAACCTTCGCATCTTCCACATTCACACCCATAATCTTACTTTTACTCATATTAATACGAAGACCAGAAGCCCGGAAAAAACATTCCAAAACTCGGACTAGAGTATCAATATTAAGCTCATTCCATTGACCAATAAAAATAGCGTCATCCGCATAAAACAAATGAGAAAGATTCACCGTGGAGCTCAAATTAATTCCATTAAATAATCCCGCATCAACCACCCGTTGAAAAGAAATGTGCAAGCTTTCCATAACAAGAATAAAAAGGAAAGGGGATAAAGGGTCACCTTGTTTAAGACCTCGAAAGAATTGAAATTCCTTCGTTGGACTCCCGTTGATAAGAATCGACCCCCTAGACGATCTAAGACAACTCTGAATCCAATTTCTCCATTTCACACCAAATCCAAACTTATCTAACACATCGTCTAAGAAATCCCATCGAACAGAGTCATACGCTTTCTCGAAATCAACCTTAAAAATGAGCGCATGTTTCCTCTTTTTTCGACACCATTGAAGAACCTCGTTAAGAATAAAAGGCCCATCCAAAATTTGTCTATCCGCTACAAAAGCAGATTGAACCTCATTAATGAGGTTACTTAAGACACCAACTAATCGATTAGCTAAAAGTTTGGCAATAATCTTGTATAGACTTCCAATTAGACTTATCGGACGGAAGTCTTTAACCATGTTTGCATCAATGATTTTAGGGATCAAGGCAATAAAATTTGAATTACAACCTTTTGGAATATCACCATTAATAAAGAAGTACTCCACAGCCCCAAACACGTCATCTTCAATCATAGACCAGAAATGACGATAAAAGTAAAAGGAGAATCCATCTGGACCCGGAGATTTATCAACACCGCAATCCCACACCGCTCGCTTGACCTCTTCTTTAGTTATATCTTGTTCCAGATCCTCTTTTTGTTCATTAGTAAGAGAATTAGTAAAATTAAGATCAAGCAAAGCACGATTTAAAAGAGGTTTATCAAACCTGCTCCGAAAATGCATTAAAAATTCGTCTTTCACCTTGACCGGATCATCAATCCACACACCATTTGCCATGACACCTCGAATCTGAGATTGGCTGCGCTTCTTGTTAAGAATACCGTGGAAGAATTTCACGTTCTCATCACCCTCAATAGCCCATTTGATCTTGGCTTTTTGAGAAATTTCCGAAGCTTGATTTTTTTGAACCTGATGAATCTTATTAAGGATCTCCAATCTATTCTGAACTACTTCACTAGAACCCATACCCTTGTCGATCAACTCATCACAAAGTCTCAGCTCCTCTTTTAGAATGTCCGTATCACTTCTCGAATTTGCCTTATGTATAGACAGCCAAACACGTATGCGATCTTTAAGGAATTTTAATTTACCCATAAAACTACGAATAGCATTATCTTTATTGCCAGGAGCTGCTTCCCAGGATTCTCTGACCATTTTATCAAATCCGTCCACTTCCAACCAGTATTTATAGAATCGAAAAGGAATAGGGCCATAGTCGAACGATGTTTCGCGTAAAAGAATAGGCCGATGATCCGAAATAAACCGCTCCAAGGTTATAGCAGAAATATTTGGACATGAGGTCAAAAGATTTTCAGAAACGAAAAATCGATCCAATTTGCTCATTTTGGAAGCTGATCTATGACACCAAGTGAAAGCACTTCCTCCTAAAGAAACTTCCTCCATCCCCGCGTTATAAATGAAGGAATTAAATTTTTCCGCTTCATGAACATTAAAGTTAGAACCGAATCTATCCGATTTAAATCTCACCTCATTAAAATCGCCCATCATAACAATTTTACCATCCCAAGAATTTGAAATATGAGTCAAATATTCCCACAGCATATGTTTTTCTTTAGCGTCTTGAGGAGCATAAACGACCACTATCAAAAGATCAATACCAGATTTAAGCCACACTCCTCTAATAATGACAAAATAATCTGATCTCGTAAAACTATTTCTCCGAAAAGAATTTGGATCCCAAATACACAAAATTCCTCCAGAATAACCAACTGAATCACTTTGAACATATTCGAATATAGAATTACCCCAACATGATCTCACAGTATTCAAGTCCATAGTCCCCATTTTAGTTTCCTGCAAACCAATAAAATTCACTTTATTTTTTATACACAACTCCTTAACCCAATCTTTTTTAGCCTTTTGGGCGAGGCCTTGAACATTTAAAGACAAAAAATTCATCTGATAACCCCAAACTCTCCTTGGGATTCGATTATATCGTTAATATCTTTAATGCACCCTTCCATGTTATACCCCATTGTTTGTCCTACCTTCACCACTTCCTCCATAAAATTTAAAATGGACCCACCTGATCGCAGTAATTTAGAACGATCCAAATCAGTTGGTTCAACATTGTTATTAACCGAATTCGAATCATTATTTCCTATGTCTTTATTCACAAATGAGTTCACATCATTTTCCTTTTCTGTATATACCTTCTCTGCGATATCCCCCATAGCATTACCTTCGAACTGATCTACTTCCGGAGTGAAGCCCGGTGGGTGAGATAAGCTGTGATCTTCCTCATTCACCTTGTTCTCCATGTTAGTTTTGTTTTTTTGCAATAGAGAATATATACCAAAAGGATCTTCTGACTTATTAACCTTCTCGCCACTAGGTACTCCAAATTCAGTTTCCTGTACCTTCTCCTCTTCACTTTCTTCGAATATATTGTTCTCCTCCTGTGCTTCAGGTTTACCATCAAAATTGCACTCATCGGATACGTCATCTTCTTCCTCTTCATCATTGAATTCAGGTATCCATCCTGGAACTTCGATAGCTCTAACCCAATGAACTTTTCCCCGGAAATTTACCTTAAAACTCTCCTGAATATTTTGCCGAACTTTAGTAAATACACACAACCTTTTGGAATGATAATTCAGCTCATCTTCATCAACGTCCATGAGATCACCCCATTTTGAAGCGATTCTACTAAACGTCTTGACTGTCCAAAGTTTAAATGGGACACCACCAACTTCCACCCAAGCGAGTCTTCCATCTGGAACACACTCGTCATTGGCAAGATGTAGAACCGAAAACCACGACCCCGCACCAGCATTTTTGCGGAATAGTTCCTTAGCCTTGGAAGATTCAAATTCCAATAGTACCCAAAGTTCTCCCAAGTAGCTAATCTTCAAATTATCGAAACCCTCGTTACATAGAACCTTTTTCAAATTAGCTAAGGACGCCATCTCTTTAACCCTTCCCATCAAGGACATAGAAAGATCTTTTTTGTTCAAACATTCATCGTCAAGGACAATCGAAGGAACGAATTCCGTCTCAGATTCCTTATTTATTTTCTTTACCACCGACACAAACGACTTACCATTACCAAAACTTCCAGCATTGCTAGAAGTACAAAACTTATGTCTGATATTCTCGCCATTTTCCGTCCTCCCTTCTTTACCTCTTCCCGTCTTATTTTCTCTCTTAAATCTAGCAAGATTTGCCATTAATTTGAAACGACCAATCCACACCGTGCACAGATTGTTCACCAATCTCTCCTCGTTAAACACATTAATGAATTTCACAAATCCGAATCTCTTACCACTTTTCGATCTTTTGTTCGGAATAAACGAATCCACAACATGACCATATTGTTTGCAATGTAGAAATAAATCTTTAGCCGAACATGATTCTGGGAAATTTGTAACAAAAACAGACACGGAAATCTTATCAACATCTTCTACTTTCGAACGAAACCCACCCATCTCTTAATAATTTGGATTGAAGGGAGATCTATGGAACCAATTGAGTGAGGCTTATGAATGAATGTAAAGGGATAAACAGAATTGGAAAACGGAAAAATAAAAACAATGATTCGAACCAAAACGATTAATGTCCTACCTATGATGTCCCACTTTTGTTGTCCCGTCTCTGGTGTCCCACCACAAGGATGTACCACCTATGACGTCCCAACTATAATGTCCCATCTCTGGTATACCATTCGAATCATCTTGATTACGAAATCAAAATTAGGGTATTTTTTTTTTGAATTAATGAGGTACAGGGAATTGAAAAAATGAATGAAAATTGGGATTAAATATTGCGTGAATAGATGAGAATTGGAATATGTAACCTAATGATGGTGGTGGAGGCGTTTGAACCCGCCTGAATCTTGATAATCGAGCGTTATTTGATGAATGATAATCAAACAGGCTAAAGAAGATCAATCAAATGAAGAGACTCTTTTGAAATCGCCATGGTCTCTCCACTTTTGAAATTCAAACAGTTTGACTGGTTTGAATGTGAAAGGAGAGAGAAAAGAAAAACACACACACACCAAAATGACCTACTATAAACTCAAACTAAATTCTTTAAGTAAGGTTATTTTAGATGAAAAATGATTTTTGTGTCTAACAATGATGCATACTAATGCACCTAATGATGTGATTGGTTGATTTAAAAAAATGATTGGTGAAAATTAAAGAGAGAAAATACATAATACATATGTACAAGTGAATTATGCATTAGGCTTATATTTAGGCATGCATTTTATGTTTAAATAGCATTACTCTATTTTAGATATCAAACTTTTCTCACATACCAAATGATAAATTTCAACTACTTATTTTTTTTAGAAAAAAAGAGATACTAATTAATATTTAAATTAAAATTTTAATTATCGGCCGGGGGGGGGGTGGAGGGGTGGGGGGTGAATGGTTGGGGTGATAGTATTTTATTGGGGGAGAAATGGGGGGGGGGGGGGGGGGGTGGGGGGAGGGGGGGGGGGGGGGGGGGGGGGGCGGGGGGCAGGGGAGGAACCGTTAATCGTTAGACAAAAAAAGTTATACCCTCATGACCAGCGTTTAATTATCTTTCTATAGACGTACACTTTGATATAATTTTGAAAAAAAATGTCATTTCTTTTCACGTTTTCTTAGTTGTACTAAAATTGAAATTACATACCACACGTGATTTAACACGAAAATCGAAGTTCGAACACTAAACATCCGTATTAAAACTGACATAAGTATTTGTCTATAAATCAAAGAGTCTTCCCGTTTTTTTGATGGAAAACATACATTATTGGCTTTCGAACCATATCACACACATTCATTTCGATTTATAGATTATATTAGTTCATTTATAAAATTTCTATAATTACATGTGAAAAAATACAGTTGTTAAAAAATCACATGTGATTGAGATTACGTGTGGGAAAAATCACATGCAGTTTTATTAGAATATTCAAATTAGTATTTAATCACATTTAATTTCTCATGCAAGTTTCAACAACGAAGGAAAAAAAAGTTTGTCGAAAGTATATCAAAGTGTCCATCTATAGAAAAATAATGAGTAAATTGCAAAAATCGTCCTTGTGGTTTGACCAAATTGAACGTTTTGTCCGCGTGGTTTGAAAATTCCAAGCAACGTCCTTGTGGAGAAACCTGAAATCCGTTTTAATCCTTTGTCAAACTAAAATGACTAAATTACCCCTTTGTTCTTTTTTCCTTATTTTCTCCTTGATTTTTTATTCTTTTAAATACCTTTATCTTCATCTTTTATCATCACCACTATATATCTCCATCACCATTTTTGATTATACTTCACATTTCTCGTCTCTATAATAATCAGATGTTGAATAGATTTTACCACATGAAATGACTAGCCTCGTTACTAAAATAATTGAATAACAACACCCTCTTGATATTTCTTCTCCGATGGATCAGGATAAAAATCAGATAATAGTTCGTCATCTTCATTCTTATATCCAGATTTATCAAAAGGCATAAAAAGAAAACCTCTTTCACTAGATCAACAACAACAAACAACAAATCTATCTTCAATAAAATATTAACAAAACCCAATAGACCCACGACCTCCGACCACATCCTTTTTACAATTATCTCTTCTCTGTCCACAACTGAACCACTTCTAGCCACTCTGCCATCGTCATCGCCGAACCACTTTCTGTCAATCTCTTCCACCGTTGGCCACGTTACTTTTGGTTGTTGATGTGAGCCCAGAACATGGTGAAGATAATCAATGTCTAGCTAATTACCAATGATGGTTACTGGATTTCACTTGAAGTCGTGTAATTACTTTCCAAAGAAGATTATTCGACCCTATGCTTGCGTTACACGAATACCTCCTTGGGATAAAACCAAATGCTTGTTCTTGTTTTAGGCACAAATCAAGAATCCTTCGCTTCTAAGTGTTTATATTTTTTGTATATGTTTTTCTTCTATGCAGTTGTGATCTCTTATTTATTGGAGAGATACTCAAAACCTAGTCAGTGGAATTATGAGTGATTAACGGCCCATCAATCATCCCATAATTAGCCTCTAGAATTGTAGAGATTAGTGGTTACATGACCAATTAAATCGTGGTCATTAATGTAGTTAAACTACCACTTAAATAGGTCAAAGTTGTTACAAGTATTTGAATTCACTTTAGCAAAGTCATGTTTTCAGTGTCGTGAACGCTCATCAGCTAGCTCACTGAAGAGCATACAAGCTAAAGTGTTTAGACTAAAATACTCACTGATGAGTTAACCCACTGAGCATAAGCCCTCTAATGGATTACTCCCTGATGGTGTCCTTTAGCTTACTACTCAGGGAGTACAAAGCTGAAGTCATCAGACTGATAAATATCATTTAGTCTTGAGTTACACTCACTGAAAAGTGAACTCACTGAACTTCATCAGTGACTTGAATTCCTTTATACCACTATTAGATTCAGGGTGTTCAGTGACCTATGCGAGTACACTCCGTACCTTTAGTCCCATTATCCGGTATGAACTGAACCCACAATTGAACTAAATTTCTAACAATCCTCCTCAATTTAGTACAATTCCTTTGCATGAAAATTAAACATTAAACAAAACATGTGCATAAACGAAAATATCCTGAGGTTGAATTTCTATCTTAGTACATTACATGTTTAAATATTTGAGAATCAGGGTGTTTTAAGAATTGAACCCTTCAACCCATTTGAATACTTAAAGATAAAATACACACAAGTTTTCAAACACTTAAACGCTCTTGACACTATACAAGCCATATGTTCATATCCAGTTCATATATGTTGTGAGAGCCAAAGTCCATGCTCCCTAAAGTGGCAAAACTTCAACATTCACATATGTAGTTCTTCTTTATTCATGCTCATGCTAAGCACTTTTTCAAAGAAAGTAACCATTGAAAAGTAAAGACTTCATCCTCCTTTTCAGCAGGTTCCAAGCACATCCTTGGGATGATATGTAAATACATGTGCTTCGGTCAATTGAACGTTCAGCTTTCCACATTAAATTCAGCTCCTAAGTTTCCTCAAGAGGGTGTTGGGTGTCCTAACATTCAGTGATTAAGTTGGACTTTAAACTCATCCTTTCAACAGAATTTAAATCCAAATCTCTAGCCAATCCTCTTGTCAATTAATCAGCTAAGTTTTGTTGAGATGTCACAAACTCTATAGATGCCACCCCATTCATGATAAGTTTACGAATCATGCTATGCCTGACACCTAAGTGTCTAGACTTTCTATTGTACATTTGGCTATAAGCTTTGCCAATGTAGCAACACTATCAGAAAGGATAGATATAGGTGTGATGAGTTGTCATTTTATACACTTTTTCGGGGTCGTTTAGCCCCCTAAATCATGCATTTATGCCCAAAATAGTTACTTAATCGTTCCGTTTCAAGTATTCAACATTTGGAAGGCATTTGGAGGAAATACACGTGACTTGGGCTCATTTAGAGAAGAAACGGATAAGACTACGGACCTACACTAAAATCTCTCAAGATTATGTTCTCAGCAGCTAGAGACAGCGTCACAAATTACATGTAACGCCGTCAGGATTCATACCAAGACGGCGTCACAAGATCTCAAGATGGCGTCAGAATGCACGACCCATCATTATCTAGAATATTCTCTTTAACGACGGTGTCACGATTAAAACGCGACACCGTCGCAGCAATTTTTCTATATATACAAACCCGAAATTAGGGTTATAGGTGTGTAACTTTAGAGTAAAAGAAAGGGACGAACCCTAGTTCGTTTAGCAGCTGTTAGGGACGATTTTAGGGCCTCAAAACCCTATTGTACTTCCTTCAATTCATGTTTTAATCAAGTAAGATTATCTTAATTATTCAATATGTATATATGTTGTTTGATTCATTATTGTTCTTGCTTTATCTTTAACATGTTTGGCTAAACCTTCTAATGTGTTCATTTATGATTGTATAAAACCTAGGATGTAGATCTTAGTGGTGTTGCTTCTTGTGATGAATATGCATATTAGGTCTTAGAAAACCAACTTTTGTCTATATCACTGTTGATATGTCTAGAAAAACATGATTGTGTAGAAAGGATACCATAGGGTAACAGTTTTCATACTACCTTGCCCTTTATATGGTTGATCTACTGGTAATATATTTCAAATGCATTTAATATACTCTTAGGGACCTTGTAATAGTCTTCATACTACCTTACTTGTGCGTTGCCTTAACAGAATACTAAATAGATGACGGGTTCATGTAATTCGTTCATGACTTAGGAAATAATTACATAGATCATCACAAGTGTAACAAAGCAACAACACTATGAGAAGCAATCTAGGAAGTAATACATAATTAAATGAACACAATCTTTTATCATATTGTTATCACTAGTAGCTTAGTTTATTATTTAGTTTATTAGCTAAAACTAACACCAAACCACTCAAACATATGATTTACTGCTTTCATAAAATATAAAAATACAAAAATAATCATTCTCTCAACCCTTAGAATTTTGTTAGATCGTGATCAGGCCTTCCTAGTCTATTCCCCTAGAGAATGATAACAACCCCCGAGTCTTGCCTATACTACACTACAACGATTAGGTACACTGCCTAGGGAGTTATAAAACTTCTTGTAGAAGTCCCTTACGACAACCGCAACAAGTTTTTGGCGCCGCTACCAGGGAATAGTTAGGTTTTAATCATAGTTTAGCTTAGTTCTACTTGCTTGAATCCTTTCAAGTAAGATTTAATTTCCGCATATTAGCTTTCTCGTAGTCTATCTTTTCTTTGTGTGTTTGTTCGTAATGGAGAACGCATATTCACTGACTATTCTGTTCTTCATTATGGAGAACGCGAATCCACCACCAACTAATAATCGTCCTGTCCTACCAGCTGCGCTGCATGCATGAGCCGTCCAAGAGCTCCATGAGCTACAGAAAATTTTGGCCTTTGTTGACTCCCTCCTAGAGAGTATTGAGCGGTTCCTCAATAGTTTCGCCAACTAACCTAACGAAACCAATACAAATGACCTTGATGTGGAAAACTAGAAGGGGGGTTGAATAGTTTACCGCTTTTTAAATTGATGTTATGTTTGTTTATAGAAACTTAGATTCGACTTTATGTGAATTCACAATATGCACTATATGAATAATTTAACTAATCAAGCAAGTAATGATAAGATATAAAATAAATATGCAAGATAAGAGATAAGAGATGGAAAGATCAAACCACAACACGAGGATTTATAGTGGTTCGGTAACGAAGCACCTCTTCGCCCTACTCTACTCCCCAAGCACTAAACTCGAGAGTTTTCTTCACTACGTCAGCAAGCTCCCTTTAGGCGGAGAAAACCGTACACAACTTAGCTTACACCAATTTCTGACACTAAGTAAAATGTCGAGTTCTAATCCTAGCTAGAACCAATCTATCACGACTAATCACACCACTTCATGACAATTCACTACTTTGGCTTCACCACACAAAACTTCTTCTTCACTACACGACTATTCTTCACTTCACAACTTCTCTACCCTTTACAACCTTTCTATAATTTGCTTCACAACTTCACTTTAACTAAACACTGCCTTGATCACACCAATCAAACACTACCTACTAAGATCAACCCGATCTATCTATACTTATAATGATCAACACAATCTACTTAGTATACATAACTATGATACACAACTTCACAATATACACAAATGATTTACAAGATATGATACAATTGCAACAAGGTTGCAAGGACACACACTAAGCTATAATACTTCTTCACTTGATGATAGGAAGTATTCTTCTCTTGCACTTGAGGATCAAAGCTTGGATCACTTGGAAACAAGGCTTTATGATTAAATGATCAAAGGAAAGAAAGGAAAGTATAAACTGATTTAGAACAGAAAGAAAGTGTGTGCAAAAGGTGAGAAAAACAGTGGGGAATAGTCCAGTATTTATAGGCCAGCTGAGCTGGCTTTTTGTCTGGGCGGTCCCCTTAAATAGGGGTCGGTCCCCTTAATTATTAAGGGGACCGCCCTTATAATTAAGGGGGCCGCCCAGGCCAGACGCTCCCTTTTTTGTCTTTTCTGGGGGAGGTGTTTTCTGGAACATTTCTAGCCGTTTTTAGGTATAAAATTTGAATTCAAAATATTTATTTTGAATAAAACATTTCTTTTAAATCCAAAAATATTTTGTAAAAGTTATAAAAATGTTTGTGACATTTTTATAAAAAAATATGAGGTTGAATAAAAATTCCTTTGATCATAAAATGCATTAAGCATATGTTTATTCATACCTTTAAGTGATTAAATTTTCGAAATGAAAATTTACTACTAATTACTTGTTTACGAATAATTTTTCATTAATCGTTTTTACATTTTGTGATTATCAAAACGTAGAGAGATCGAAAAATATTAATAACGTTTTTAGGCATTATTTCTATCAACACTTGAGCCTGACGATGGATCAGTACATACACCTCTTGTCTCTCCCTTTCCTCACTCAGACAATGACTCAGACGATAAGGAAGTTCTTAATGAGCTCATTGAGTATGAAAACGCAGGAACACTACGTCGAGAAAGAATAATTAATAGTATTGATGGGGATGACTTAGCATTCGAATGCATGATAGGCTTTAGGAAGTTTACTGCCTATCTCGACCTTTTTCTACCAATAAATATTATCTCGTGTAAAGCTTATAATACAATAATGGTAGAAGGACTGGAGGGGACGGGAAAGAACCTATTTACCATCGTTAAGGATGTTTACGTGTTTGTCGAGAGTTTCACCTATATCG